>CAUYRT010027255.1:0-63570 GCA_963574885.1 Lepilemur ruficaudatus | reverse complement strand
AGATTGAGAATACAATGTGGCTCTGAGTGTCCTTGCAACAAAGCAAGAATGAAAATGCATTCAGTTATTTCACTCCTATTATCAAAAGAAAGAAACATACTTGTCCTTCAAGGCTGACAGAGGTTTTTCTGGTATGAAATTCTGAGAGAAATAGCTGTATAATTGAGTTAGTTCTCACCTTAGCTTTAGCTCCATCCCAGTTGTTTTGACCAACACTTATCTTTACAGAGCCTTGTTGTCAGCACCAGAGCCAATAAAGCTGGCCTAGTCATCTGTCAGTGACCTTTGGCATTCCAACCAGAAAAGTCTGGATATTAACTTGACTGTGCAGTGATTTGGAACTCGATTGATGAATTCTTCAGCAGAGCTGCTAAGTACTGGCCTCTGTGGAACATCCAGATTCCCAAATCGCCACCTTTTGCCAAAGTGTCTCAGGCACTGCAGTGTTCCTATCTCCCTCTTCCACTAGGCATTAGTACTGAGGAGGAGCCCTGAAATTTACCTTTACCAAATTTTGAAACCAGTGAACTAATCAGGCCTTCTTTGATCTCCCTGTTTAAAATAGATGTCTCCAGTGGTTATTTTACAGCAATCTAATTTTTCCTCCATAGAATATATTTGTTTACTTATTATTTGTCTCTAAGGTCCAGGGAAAAGTTTTATGGGAGCAGAACCTTACCTGTCTTGTTCTCCAGTACCAGGCATTCCAGCATTAACACAGTGCCTGCTTTTATCAGGTACCTAATAATATTTGTTGAATGAAGTAGATTATATATTACATGTACAGTGTATGTACAGAACATCCAGGTTTTTCAGTGATAAGTTCTATTCTTTTTAAAATCAGTCTTAAAGAGCATCTATCATTGAGCTTAGCAGAGACTTGGGAACAGAATACCCTGAGTTTAAATCTCAGCTCCAACCTCTTACTATTCAAGGGACCTTGGCAGTTTACTTAACCTCTCTATGTCCCAGTCTCCTCCGTAAGAGGGGGAAATAATGGTTCTCACCTTCTGGAGTCACTATAAATACTAAAGAATTAATAAATACAATGTGTTCAGAGCAGTGCCTGGCACCCTAGAAGCACTACGTAAACCCTTAGTATTGAGTTGTTACTCTTTGCACAGCACTGAATCAGACACCATGGAAGGAAAGAATGTAGAATGGGACAGAGCTCCACTTCGCCAAAGGATTCACTGTCAAGTTCAAATGAATGGTTTAACAACTATATTCTCAAATTTTATTTTATTCATTTTGAAATATTTCTGTTGTTTCTCTAAATATGTCAAAGACTATAATATGTCAAAGAAAAACTATCCTAAGCCACCAAAATGAATTCCATGTTTTCATACAGAAGAATATTAGAGAAGTAAGGGTCTTCAGAATGTTTTGTCCAGCTAAGTTATCATGGTTTCTTTTCCATTATACCTTGCGTATATTTGGCCAAGTATAAAATTAACCCTAATCATCTTTAATGTAGTAACTTGTTTTTAGTATCTTATCACTATCTAAAAATTGCCATTTTTTTCCTCCTGATATAATTGCCATAATCTAAAATATGATTTTGCTATGTCTTGGGGCTATTATACTACCCAAAAACACAGCTCCAATTTAAAACGTATGTCAATAGAAAAATCAATTTACTAATATAAAATTGACTTCACATGCAAAATGTTCAGGAAAGCAACTAATCCAAAGGGAGCTAAATCTATGCTAAGAATAGAACTGAATTCATCATTTATTTTTTAACCAAGGACTTATCAATATATTCAAGTTCATGATAAACATTCCCTAAAAACGATTCCACCAAATGATAAAATAGGAACCTTTGAGCCTCACATTGCTGAGAAATTATAAATAAGCACAAAATTGCCAATAATGGCTTTGGAAGAGCAAAGACTGAATTGTATGGTGCTGACAAGCATTTCAGGAGTCATGTTTTTACTTTGGGCTTAAATTTTATTTACATCCATATATAAGTGGACTTTCTTGCCAAATTCTCACAATTTATAATTTAAAATAATAGTATAAGTCACAACAGTGACTCATTGCTAAGAAATAGAAGCACCAAATAATATTTTCTCTACTTTTATTTGAAATGACAATCCTATAAATATTTGTGATAGAAATGCTGAAAATTCCTAAGGAAAGCCACAACCACCCTACTATGAGGTCAGGGGAAATGACATATTAGAGGACTCAGCACAACTGAAATATGAGATGTACCCAAGATGGTTCCAGCCACTGAGAACCCAATCAGCTAAAGGAAATGAAAACACAAGTACTAGGGAAGCTGGTAATATGTATCTATTCCTGCAGCAATGTCTTTCAGCTAATTAAATCCTAAAACAGCTCCATAACTTTCCATGAAACGAAGGCTAGTGTCAATTAAGTTAAAAAGAGAAAACAGTAAAGGAAAAATTAAAGAATTTGATGTAAATTAGTAAAGGCATTACTTTGCTGAAGTGATTTGACAGTTAATTTCTTTGTAGAATTTTTTTTAAAAATCATCTCTATTTTAAAAATGATGCAAATTTGAGCCTTAATATTTGCATCATTAAAAGGAAAAGCAATGAGAATGTCAAAATCTCATTTGTGGTGGCTTCTGTGGTAAACTTCTGGATGACAGAATGACCCTCTCCAGAAGTTCTCAGAGAGATGGTGGAGATGCCCAGGATATAGTACTTTGCAAGCTGGGACATGTCTCACTACAGGAATGTTCCCACTTGGATGTGTGCTCTCTCTCTTTCTCTGTCTCTCTGTCTGTCTGTCTGTCTCTCTCTCTCTCTCAGTCTAGATACAGGGGATTGGAAACCAAAGGATTAACATTCAACATTTTGTTTTCTGGCTCTAAAGATTCTAGGTGGGAAACTCCAGATGTTTCATTATTAAGTGGAGATATGTTCCCACTGGTCAAGAGTCATCCCTCAAAATTAGAAACAAAGACTTTCTCTGGGCCATTTTGAGCTCCTCCTGTCAGAAAAAAACAAAACAAAACAAAACAAAAACAGGCAAAAAAAGGGGTATGGAGTATGATCAATGGCTGGCATGATTTTTACCCTATTAAAAAGAAATAGAATTGTTTGGGATTTGGCAGGATATGAGAGGAATCTGGAGGACAACTTAGCAGAAGACTGTCATAATATTATCTAGACTGAACTGTTAAAGGTTGAGACCCCTCAGAAATAAAGGTTTGTCTTCCCCCAAGAAACCCAGACCAGCTGAATTACTGGCTAAAAGCAAAGATGACGTGTACAGGTAATAAGGACTGAGGAAAGACTCAGTGTACTATATGACCTTGAGGTTAGGTAGAAAAACAGGGAATCCTGACTAAACCTGTATTTCCTTACATACTGTTGGGATATCTAGAGATGGAATATTTACTTCCTGTTTTCACTTTCAATACATCATATGATCTACTTTTTCTTCACTTTTTGGGGGGTCTAACTACTAGGGTATATTAATTACAATAAAAGTATCCATTTGATTCATAGGTTGCAAAATACCATAACAGATCATGATAGAACAAAAAAAGAACACTAGCAAGCAAGGACTCGGAGAACAGGGTTCCCATGGCATCACTCCCAGATCTCATAACTGTGTGAGCTCATACTGTCACCTGTTGGGGAGGAGGTGTTTGTAGTTATGTGTGCTAGAGCTGAGCATGCTGTTGAGGGACTATCTGGACGTGTACAGAGGAGGGGGGAAACTAGAAGGTCTCTTTTAGAATGGCTGTCTGTCCCATAACCGTAACTCTGGGAACTGCTCCCAGTACAGAAGAGGGGCTCTGAGCAGCCATGTCTCTGCCATGATCCGGACCTTTCAGAGCTGACTAGAACAGCAAAGGGCTTCATGGCCCAGCCAATGCCAACAGATTTTTCTCTCCAAAAAATTGGAAACATGAAACTGAAAGAAACCGAGAATCACTGTATCTCAGTCTTTTTTATTTTTTTATTTTTTTGAGACAGGGTCTCACTCTGTCCCCTGGACTAGAGTGCAGTGGCGTCATCATATCTCACTGCAACCTCAAATTCCTGGGCTCAAGCTATTCTCCCACCTCAGCCTCCCAAGTAGCTGGGACTACAGGCATGCACCACCATCCCTGGCTAATTTTTCTATTTTGTTGTAGAGATGGGGTCTTGGTCTTGCTGAGGCCGGTCTCAAATTCCCAACCTCAAGTGATCCTTCTGCCTCAGCCTCCCAGAGTGCTAGGATTACAGGTGTGAGCCACTGCACCTGGCCCCATCTCAAACTCTTGATTTTCCTCCTAACCTTGTTCCTCCCTCACGTTGACCTTCTTGCTGTTCTGTGAGCACACCAACTTCATTCCTGCCTCTGGCATTTACACTTGGTGTTTTCTCTGCTGGGATTTTGTTATCCAGATTGTCACACGGCTGATTTCTTCACATCATTCAGGTTCCCACTCAAATATCCTTCAAGGAGAAAGGGCTTCTTGTCTCTGACTCTCTGGCAACACTTTCTCTTGTAAGTATTAATATTTTACCCATTGCACTTATCATTACCTGAAACTATATAATTAATGAGTGTCAGACAAAGTCAGTTGCAGCAATACAAGGTATCAGATCTGATTTTCTTCTGTTTAGATGGCATTTTGATGATCTCTCTTTCAAGACAAAGAAAAGGGACATGCTAGTACATTTCAGACATTTCATATAGACCACTTACCAATTATTGTTAACAACTTAACTCTTGAAGCCTCATAGGTGTGTTTGTAGATCTTCCATCAAGAAAAGAGCATAGGTTTCAGCTTGGATGCCATGTTATTGGGAATTAGTGGCTAGAATGCAACATTGGCAAGAATTCTGAGCCATGTTCAGGCCCTGCAGAAAAGAGTCTTGTGACTCTTCCCTGAGAGAGCAATGCCTTCCCTGGCACAGGAGGGACAGTAGTGGGGTGTGTGCCATGTTTTTGACTAAGCTCCCTCTGTTTTCTTTTGTCTGCTCATTTTTTTGGCAGTTCTTACTCATTGGCATCCTCGTTGGCTTAACAAGAAAACAGAAGAGATATGAAACTCAGTCAGACAATTTAACAGTTGCTGCTTTAGTAAAAGTTTTGATGGAGGGGGAAAAAATAAATACATGCTGCAATGATCAGTGAGTGTGAATCATCTATGTATCTCTTACTCTCATGGGTAGAGAAAGGAGATAATGACACACAAGAAAAGAAAACAAATTCAAAATGGGATTACTTTACTTCCTTGCCCTTTAGGAAAAGAAAGATTAAATTATGAAATTATGAGATTACAATGTGGATGACATTGAAGGACATCTCTGTCATTAGTAAAACATCACTTTTATTTTCTAACTCTCTAATTCTGCTGTTTAGCAAGGACAGACCTAGAGAAATTGAAGATAGGAGGGGAAAGAAAGGAAAAAAGGAAAAAGGATAAAAAAAAAAAAAAAAAGGCCACCATATAATAAAAACCACCCAATCATTCAAATTCCTCTCCCCACTTTTAAGAAAGGTCAACTGATAGCCCCTGGCTCCTGACTTGTAACTATATCCTATTCCTCTTTTGATGTTCTCACCAAGAGGGATTTAACTGCCCTTTCCTTGATTCATTAGATAGTCACTTCAAAGAGACCCTAAAGAGGCAACATTTGCCCAAACAACTCCTCTGTCTTAGTAAATCCAGATAAAACCCAAAAAGCAATTCATCCTAAATTTCACACATTATTGTCTTTGGCCCCTGTCAGTGACCTCAGCCTACAATATTGATTACCACTCTGCCTCCCAATATGAATCCTTCAGACGATCAATCAGTTCCCAGAAAAGGGAAAGAGTTATCCAGTCTAATACTGAAAGTGTCCCAGTGCCCACAATTAGCCCAAGAAGAAACCAAACAACCTAGCAAATTTGTCATAACTTTACCATTTGTAGCCCATTTCTTTCCCCAAAGGCTAGGAAGGAATGATCCATACTTGGTCTAGAGCAGGCAGCAAGACTCTGAGATGAAGATGGGTATGTGGTTTAGTACTAAACAAACATATTTTATTAAATTAACAAATGTCTTTATTCTTACATGCAAACAAGATTTGTGAGGTTCCTATGCAAGGACAACACACAAATTCATGATAGTACCCATATTTTTGTTAAGACTTTAATAGATTAACGGGCAAAGGGCAAATAGGAAGACCAATGAGTATGGGAAAATGTTCAACATCACTAGTAATGAAAGAAATGCAAGTTAGAAGGATGATAAAACACAATATTCCCCCATAAATCAGAGAAGCTAAAACCTTAAAAACATGGAACATTGGTAATAGAGTAGCAAAATTAGCACTCCGCTCTAAAAAGTAGGACAGTGCACATCATGTTTAAGTTAGCCCCAGAGCTTCATGCAACACCTGGACATAGAAGTTCCCATTAAATATTTTTTGAATAAATAAATAAGTGCATGAGTACTCTTTGGGTGGGAGTATACTAAATAAAATTTGGAAAGCGATTTGATAATAAATATTAAAAGGCAGATATAATCATCATACTTTTGACAGTGTAGTGCTCCTTGGAATCTACTATAAAAAACTCTATAAAATGCAAACATCCTAGGCAAAAACGATTATTTCAGATTATTAAAACTCTGAAAAATTATAAATAAGTCAAGTGGCCAAAATTGGGTAAATAATAATAAATGGATGGGTAGTCTAATCTCTGTGCAGAATAGTTCACGATAGTTTCATGTGGGAAAATTTTGATTGAAAATACTGCCAAGTTGAGAAACACTGACAAGGAAACTTTATAAAAAGTCAAAAAACATCGGGATATGCTTATAAACATGTTGGGCCAAAAACATTATGTATCAAGTATGGGGAATTTTTTTAAGCATAGTAAAAAGATTGGACAGAAATGTAAATTTTAATAATGATTTTTCTATAGGTGGTGATGATGGAGTGTTTTTTTCTAACCTTATAAATCTATGTTTTTCTATAACGACCATATAATAGTTTATAACAAAAAAGTAAAATTGTGTATTACAGTTGGAAGAGCACTTTTTGAGGATGGCTATTCTGTCAGGCATCCCAAATAGCATCAAGAGGACATGTCCCCACAGCCCCTCACACTGGAGCCTTTCTTCTCTTTTTCTTTTTAATGTTTGACTATATTCAGGAAGTGCAAATCAGTAAGGATTTTTGATGACTAACAAGTCTTTCATTTTAAAATGTATTAAATCTCAATTAAAATCCTTTTGCTATTCTTTTAGCCATTTTGTTAGTTATTAAAGTGAAGATGGAGACAACTTGTCAGTATTTTCAATCAAAATTTTCCCACATTAAAATAATTTTTAATGCCTTGGCATGCCGTATATTATAATTAACCTTAATGAAGGCTAATAAACAAATCCTTTGCATTTTTTAAAGTTGCCTTTGTATAGCCCCTAAGATAATAATTATTCAGTGTAAATATGTTAACGTGTGAATAAGTGCTATGTAATTATAAACTGCTATTCAAACCTTTTAGTTTGAAATTGTGATAGCATGCTGTTTCTGACCTTATATTTATTTATTTTTATTTATAGCGTATTTTTTCACAATCTATGATATAATTCACTTCTGTGCATTTTCCATGGTGCTTTGCATATGCCCTTTATAAATTATATTGATTTTTTTAAATATATGTTGTAAAATGCTTTCAACCCTACACAAGTCATTTAAAATATAAAAAATTTTTAAAGGATCCTGTGAAATGCAAATCAAAACCTCAGTGGGATACCACTTCACACCCAGATGGCTGTAATCAAAAAGGCAGATAACAAGTGCTGACAAGGATGTGAAGAAATTGGAACCTTTACAATGTTGGTGGGTGTCTAAATGGTGCAGCAGCTCTGGAAAACAATCTGGCATTTCCTCAAATGGTTAAACAAAGAATTACAATATGACCCAGCAATTCCATTCCTAGGTACATATCCAAGAGAAATGAAAACATGTCCACACAAAAACTTGTACGTAAATGTTCATAGCATTATTCTTAATAGGAAAAAGGTAAAAAGAACCCAAATGACCATCTACTTATGAAGGGATAACCAAAATGTGCTATATCCATGCAATGGGATATTGTCAAAGAAAAAGATAAATCTTAAAAACATTATGCCAAGTGAATGAGGCCAGTCACAAAAGACCACCTATTGCATAATTCCATTTATAGGAAATGTCTGGAATAGGAATATCTACAGAGATAGAAAGTAGGTTAGACCTAGAGTTGGAGGAGACTGTGGGAAAATGGTGAGTGACTGCTAGTGAGCTGAGTTTTTTGGGGGGAGGGTGATGAAAATGTTATAAAATTGATTGTGAAGGTGGCTGAACAACTCTGTGAATTTATTAGAAACCACTGAACTGTACATTTTCAATGGGTGAATTTTTTTGTATGGCATGTGTACTACATCTAGATAAAGCTGAGCCTTAACAAAATACTTATATCTTTTTATGATATATTTCTACAAACTTGCTTTAAAGAAACAATTTAACGGAAACAAAAAGCTATGTGAACAAAGATGTTAACCAGAGTATATTCTTTTAGTTTCAACCTGAAAACAATTTAAATGTCTAATAGTGGATTCATTTACATGATAAAATATTATTATCCATTAAAATTATTAACTAATGATATAGTATAGAAATATAAAAATTTAAAATAATCTTTGGTGTATAAAATATCTTATATATATTTTATACATAAAATATAAAATAGACTGTTGTTAGTTATTTAAAAACATCTATCTCTATGAAAAAGTTGCAGTGGTTGGATTATAGAACATTTTTATTGCCATCTTTTTGTTTTCTGTACTAGTTTTCTTATATAATCCTTTTAATTAAAAAAAGAGAGACTATTATTGCTCCATTAAATTAATAATAAGCACAGCTATCCAATACAATTAAAAAGCCCCCAGAGATGCCTAATGAAAAAGTACTGGGCACATATAGGGAAGCATTTCAGGCACTAGTGCTGAATTTAAACTCTACCACAAAAACACTCCGATGATATTAGAGGCAAAAAGGCGGTTACAAATGAACCACCAATTTCAGTTCATTAAATGGAACATATTCTTCTTGTACAACTACAATAGTATATTTTTTCACCAGAATTTATCAAGTACAAGGTAACAGTCATTGCTGCTCAATCAATGGAAGTTTAAGATATTGTCCCTGTTCTCCAAGAGCTCACATGAAAGTAACAGCATCAGGAATGTGCTACAGGCATTGTGAATGTGGTTCGCTAGCAAGAGATGTGTGGAGATGGCGGGAGATGAAGGGCATTCAGAGCAGAGTTATACAGTAGCAAGGCCTATAGCTACTGGGTTTATATTGTTGGAAAGGTTTAGGCATCAGGTTACAGTGGCCCTATGCACAGCTGGCATATAGGAATGGGGTGAATGCAGAGAAAGCCCAGGTGAACCTTGGCACGCTGACAATCGAGTATGTATTCTCTATTTCCTTAGTGTGGAGGGAACAAAGGAGCAAAATACTTAGAGGTAAAGTACAATCAAAAGGTTTGTATCCTCCCCAAGGTATATCTACCTCTAAATATGCTATGTTTCAAATGTGTGCATTTATTGGTATAATTTGGATGCCTGGCTCCCAAACTTGACCTGTGTCCTGTGTGTGATTGTTTGTTAATGGATTACTCACTTTCTGACATAATCTTCCCCAAAGGTCAATAGGCTCCTTGACATGAATTCAGTCAACCTCAATGTAGGAATTAAACAAAATGACCATTCCCATGCATTTATAACTTAGGTCCACTACAGAGTTTGAATTATCTATTATTTTGAACTATCTAAGCCTCTTATCCCTTCAATTAGTAGTTAATAAAAATAGAGCAAAACTGTGAAGTCAGTGAACTTGGTTTTAAGAGCCTTCCTATCTTAGCCTTTTTAAAATTTATTGTTTTATTCTCCATTATCAAGGTAAGATTTACTGATATTGAAGATTTAGAAAATACATACGAGTAGAAGGAAAAACAGCCATAGCCTCAATATCTTCAGTGGATTTCACTCCAGTCTGTCTTTCTATCCACAATTTTTGTTGTTATTCTGCATTGTTTCTTCATGTAATATAGCTATGAACATAGACTATGGTATGTACAGTTATGAAGCTGCCTTTGTCCATCGACAGTCTGCTCCTCCACGAGGCACAACCCTACTTCCTCACCTGCATTCAGTCAATATCCGGGCTCCAAAAGAATACTACAGAAAACAGAAACCACCTGGCATCAATACATTGGGACAGCTTCCTCCACACTCCACCCCACACCCTAATTTAAATAGTGACATGTCCACCTTCTGTTATCACTCTCCTCCTTCTAAACAGAATCCCCTTGGATAATACTACCAGCCACGGTCAAACACAAATTTGCACCCGGGCGCAGTGGCTCATACCTGTAATCCTAGCACTCTGGGAGGCAGGAAGATCACTTCAGCTCAGGAGTTTGAGACCAGCCTGAGCAAGAGCGAGACCCCCTTGCTGGCATGTGCCTGTAGGCCAAGCTACTCCTGAGGCTGAGGCTGGAGGATCACTTGAGCCCAGAAGTTTGAGGCTGCAGTGAGCTAGGCTGACACCATGGCACTCTAACCCTGGCAACAGAGCAAGACTCTGTCTCACAAAAAAAATCAAAACAAAACCACCCCCCCGACTTGCCGCATCACTCTGAGCTCTGTATATTGGGTTTTTGGTGCTCCATCTCAGATCCAGCTGGCACCCAGGTCAGTTCCTTCAGCCCTGATTCCTTCCAGACCATCCTTATAGTTTAGGTCATTGAGTTACTACCACGCTTCAAAGCAGAACCTTCTTGAACAATAAAACCCTGACTGAAAGCTGCTTCTACTATCCTTTTAATTATTCTTACTACGTTTTTACCCACATGTGTGAGAAACCGGATAAATAGGTACCTACCTGCTCCTTTAGCTCAGGAATTGCTCCAGGCTCAGCTCCCTAAAGTCCAAGTCCAGCCTCCTCCCCCGGCAGCAGTCCACGGTCTCCTAAGCTTGTTTCCTACCTGACGTCTTCTCTTGGAGCAGCTCTGTTCGGAATGTTAGCCTGCTTTGCTTCTCAGCCTGCTGTGTCCTGGAGGTCCTACAGGACATGACTGCTGCCCTTCATCTTGGTGCTCTGCAAGAATGGACAGGAGGCCCCACATGGCAGCCCAGTCCAGGCCTACAGGGTGTTACTTCTGTGAGTCCCTGCCTGTCCAAAAAGGAAGAATGAAGCAGCCCAGGATTCTAACAGAGGCACCCTAAGAACCTAAGTTCAGGACACTGACATAAGAAGAAATAATTAGCCTCTTGATTCCTGAACTCTTAGACCTAAACATAAATACATAGAATCATGAAAATCTGGATCTTTTCTGAGAAATTTCCAGAAAAGTGTTGAACATGTAAGGTATGGTCATTGGATTCCGGAAGCCTGTCTGTCACATCTGTTCCATTTCAGACACAAACTGTTGATGGTCCAACCATTTGAGTCACCCAGCTGCTTGTTTGTGTACACCGCAAGAACACCACGCAAACGTGAGTCTCTCATGACAAAGGCACTTAGGATTTCCTTCCTCTGCCACATGACCAACAATGCACCTTTCTTAGAGAGAGCCAGTAAGTAAATAGAGAGTAATGGCTGCTGCTGTCTCACCTGGGCTATAAAGTTTGTATTTCTCAGACTGGTACAAAGATAACTAAGACACAAGTCCTTGCCTTCCAGGAGTCCAGTCTCCCATGGGAAAATGAAGAACTAAATAAATTCTTGAAATTAAAGTGTTTATAGGAGCGTGCCAAGCGTGAAAAGAGCAGAGCTGACGAAGGCCATCCTAACAGGAGTGGGGGAGTCTGGGGACCACGATGGGATACTTTTCATGGGAAATAATACTTGATACTTGAAGAATGAATAAAATTTAACTGGGCAAATCAGAAGGAACATGTACACATAAGAGAATGTACACGATGAGGAGATGCCATATGTTTTGACAGACTGGTACGTGGGCTGCATATGGAAGAGGTAGACAGAGCTCAGGTCGCTAAGGGCCTTGTGTACAGGCTTGCTAGGGAGACTGGATTGCATCCGCAAGTCACACAAATATCTGTATCTTGATCAGAGAGACTTGATGTCTTGCCAGCCTCCCTCACATACACCCCCCACTTCTCTCATCTCTGCCTCATGCACGCAGATGGTTCTCCCACACTCCACAACCACAATGCACTGAGCACCTGAAATCCAGCTGCAGACAGCACCTGCACCAGGTGATCGTCTGGAACTGCTTACGTGTTTCCTCTAGACCTATTGTTCTTCCTCATCCTTTCTGCCTCTCATATCTCTAAATCTAATCTCAGCTCCCACATTGCTGCTTGTGGCCGGGCTTTCAGTGATCACTTAGGAGTCCCCTTTCTACCTTACTGCCTGACTCTTAACTCTTTGTGGTCAGGTGATTTTATTGACCTTAGCAACTTCCAATGAGAGGCGTTCTCTACCACCTTAGCCTCTACCAGGAGATTCATTTGCATTATTATACATTTCACCTAGATTCTCTCATAAGCTTGCCTGCTTGGAATAATAATAACAGTAATAAGTTTCGTAGGTAGCTCTTAGCTGTGTTGAGTTAGAGTTTTCTTGGGGTGGATAGAGACTGTAGTCTCTCATTTTAAAGGCATATACAGGAAGACTAGAGAGCTAACCTTAAAAAGGGGGAGTCCCAAATGTTAGCTAAATCCCTAGTGTTTGATTAGTGCTATGATTTTCCTTAGCCCTATTAGTAGTTTCCTGAACTCTCATTTTATAGAGAAAAAATGTATAAATCTAGATTAACTTTTTCCAAGCGTAATTTTCTACTTTCCTTTACATCTAGCTGGGAAAACCTTCTCCCTCTTTTAAATTATCCTTGATTCATACTAATTCGTGCTTCACCCAAGGACAAAACTTGAAAAAATCACAGCAGCCTAATTCTCATCAATCACAGGCAGCCAACTGTTCAAACTGTTCAAATAAGGCAAACGCCCAGCTGTAACCAATCCAGCTGTTTTCTGTACCTCGTTTTCTTTCTCTATATGTCACTTTGTTTTTCTGTCCATAAATATCATCCAACCACGTGGCAGCCCTGGAGTCTCTCTGAACCTACTCTTGTTCTGAGGGCTACCTGATTTAAGAATCATTCTTCGCTCAATTAAATTGTTAAATTCAATTTGTCTAAAGTTTGTCCTTTTAATACCTCCCAGGACTAAGTTACTTCTGCTCTCTATTTGGCACTCCATTCCAACCTCTCCCAGCAAAACTGCCTGTGATAACGCAGTCACAAAGGGGAAATTTATATTGAAGCCCAAACACAATTTGCAAAGGCAAATAATACTAGATATGATTTTTTTCTCATGAAAAATACGGAAAGTGGAAAAAGTATAGGCCATGGATTCAGAAAGGTTACTATCCATCTGACTTTGGGCAGGTTCTTTATCTACAAAATGAAGGTAGTAGAGTTCTCCAAGAGTTTTGTGAGAATTAAATAAGATTAAATACTTACAATGCTTTATATAACATCAATAAGTGGTTGTTATTACTATTATTACCACCAATACCACTATTATTACAATTACTACCACAACCAATTAAGTATGGCACTGAAGTCAATGACCCAAATTTAACATGAGCTATGGATGATCCTGCAGGAACTAAGAAACATTCAATTTTAAATTAAAGATAGTCTCAGATCCAGGTATATCACTTATATCTGGAGAGCTAAAGAACAGTGGAGGATCTAGTTTGGGGTCTATTCCAGCAGAAAAAGAAGACAGGTCCTTATCAGTTGAGTTTCTGGATGATTAATATAAGAAAAAATATTTTAACTATTGAGTGCGGGCAAAGAAGTTACTTTCCTCCAACAGCTTTCAAGACCTCCCAACCGCACTCTGAAAGAGAAAGAAAGAAAACAAATCCAGGTGTTGCTGCCAGAAGCTATACACCCTTAGATTCTGGCAATAACAATGAAAGTATTTATAATTTCTTGCCATAAAGAAGACAATGCAGAAATCTTGCATCTACTTAAGAGTAATTTAAAATCTGGAGGGTATGAAAACCATAACTGCATGTTGATTACTAGCATTCTGAGAAATACATGGGGGTGGTGAGATTTACAAGGTAGGATTCAGTTCTTGGAGTATTCTTATTTAACTAGGATATGCTCTTGAACATCTTTTCCCCAAAACAAAAATTTTACTTTAACAATTGCTATTGGAAAATCTCAACTATGGATTAAGCTGAATGTTTGCTCTTTGCACCTCAATAAACTCATTAAGTCCACTTTAGAGATCAAAATTTATAGCTCCATGGCATAAGAAACTAAAATTAATGTTTTGCACTGATTCCAATGAGTAATCATTAATTTCTGATATGTGCTCCACCCACACCTACTTGAGATAGTCATCATCCAGCAAAAACAGGATTTTTGTAAAATCTTGATGACATAGCATGAACAAAGAGATTATTTTCTCTTTAAAGGAAGAACCACTAAAGCAAACAAAGGTTATAAAAACATACTTAGAGCCACATAGCAAATTAGTGTTTGAACCAGAAATAAAATTCACATATGCCCTGCATTCAAATGCCTACTCTTCATCTATTCTGGGTTCCTGGTGGTGGGTTGGTAGTAGGGAAGTGGAATAATACTCTTTCACATTCCTCGAAAGATAATCTCTTTTTTCCAAATCAAAATACTGACAAACGATGCTGTGAATTTGCACAGATTTTCCTAAAATCGATTCTGATTTTTTCATAAGATGAAATCATGAGTTTTGAGCAAATGTAAATCCATGCACATGTATCTGTAAGAAATGCTAATATTAACCAATCACAAAATGTAATTTGCAAACTTAAAATTATTTGACTCATTGCCTAATATCCTCCATGGGAGACGTTAGCTTTTTCTGTTTTAATTGCTAGCTTCCACCAAGCAATTATAATGTAAGGAATTTTCTCATTTGTTTCATTAATAACTTTCCTCATAGTTAATATCCACTCCATTTGGAACTGTTGAAACCATTGACGATTCCCCTCTCCAAACACAGATTCTCAAGGGCATACTAAGAAGTCCATCTCAAAGATTAGAACAAATCAGAAAAACAGATTATGGCTTCCAATAAGCACCAGCAAATAGAAATAAGAGAGTTAAAAAATGTCAATTTCTCCCTTAAGTTGAAATTAATTTTACATAATTTATTTTTCCCAGGTTAACTTTTCTAATTTGAATATAAAATTAACCTTGCTTGATAGGAATAAAGTAAAAACTTGTTTGACAGGAATGAGGGATAGTTCTTGTGGGAAAGAAGAAATCACATCCTAATAATGTCCATATTGAATATTAAATACAAAGAACGTTATTTGAATAATATCATATTAAATATTAGATACAAATATTTTCATACATTTTAAATAATCTAAATTAAATATTTCTTGCTATTGAAACAGCATTTTATTACATCAACCTATCTTTAAAGAACACTATAAAATCTTTATATTTCAAAAACAAAAACAGTCACATTCATACTCCAAAGTCTTTGATGAAAATAATCTCTCTAGAGAAAGATTATTCCCAAACTTTCCTTTACCAAGAAAAAAAAAATTAAACATGATGATGTTTAGTTTTGTTCAATGTAATTGAATGAAAATATTAATATTCAGGTAGTATGATTTTAAAAATTTGAGCATGGATGTACTGGAAGAAATCTGAATCAACTTGTTATGTGCCAAACAATGACCTTTCACCAAGAATTCTTCCATAGTTCAGCCCACAAAAACCAGAAAATTAAAAGCACTTATTAAGAGAGTAAAGAGGAACTTCTATTCTGATAATCTAAATAGATTTATCTTTATTTTAAACAAAAACACTTCTTTCCCCACCTGCAACCAAAAGCATGAGCTTCTGTTTTCAAGCTTACCTTCCTCTGGGGTTACTGACCTCCTGTGTCGGCACTTCCAAATCTTGGGAACTGAAACTGACTGCCCGTATCTTGGGTTATAGTGGTAGCATGCACCCATGGTGCTGAAGGGTGGGGAGCCTGCGGTGAACATGATGGAGTTTCAGGACAGCCTGGGAAGGAGTGTGTAGAGGATGTGCCTGCCCTGCTCCATCACAGGAGCAACTGGTACAGTGCCACCTGGGAAGAGATTCTGCCAAGCATTAATGAGTCAACCTTCCGTAAGCTCTGTGGGTCAGACAGGTTTTGCCACTTTACAGTCCTATTAATGATAAAACTTTCTGTAAAAACCAACAATATTCTTGAAGAGCTTCTTTTTATTTTCTTCCTCTTTCAGGGGATAGAAGTAATCACTTTGCTTTACAAAAGATGTTTTCAGTTAAACACAGAGCTTACAAATTTTTTTTTACTTTCATTTTTTGAATCACCTCTCAAAACTAAATTCTCCTATTCTAAAAACTAATGTTTTTACCATAACTGTGGTCAAAATGTGTTAAGGATTTCATTTTCAGATTTTTGAAAGCCAATCTCTTTCCTGCTCCCATAAAATGACCTCCATCACTACATTTAGCCTTGGATGTAAACTTGAACTATGAAAAATCACTGTGTAATTATCTTAATGAGACTTTGTGTTTACTGTGTATCTTCTATCTAAAGAGCTCAAAACACTTTGCAAACGATCTCATTAAGCTTCACAACACCCCACTCAGGAATGCTACATTAAGGATTATTATTATCAATTTTAACAGGTGGGGAAACTGAGAGATTAGTGATTAAATGACTCAATTTGAGGTCACAGTGTTAGCTGAAGACAGAGTTTGATTCAGTACTCTTGACATTTATTTTCAAGGACATACCCAACTGACTGACGAGAGCTTCAAGCAGAAATGAGAATTGTTTTTCACTTCTAAGAAAGAATCTGTTCTTTTGCTTTTTAGTTTTAAAGAACATCATAAAAATAAGGCAAGTAAAAAATACTTTGTGTTTGCAAATCATGGCACACCTGCTAGCAGATAGCAGATGCACTAACACCAGTCACTTTATTTATTCTCCTCCTTACCCTTTCCAAGGGCCACCACCATCTTCCATGTCAATGGATCAGGTCACAGACCATGCTGTTTATACAAAGTGGTTTGCCAGTGTACTTTTTTCCATGAATTAGGAAGAAAAAGGTATTCAAAGTTGGCCACCTTGTGCATGTCCATTGGGGGACATTCAAACAATGTGCAATTGTACAATGAAAAAATGAGAAAAATCTCGTGCTGTCACCACTCTTGTTATAACAAGTAGTAAGAGTAGTAGTAACAAGTTACTCTTGTTATATGTGGGGATACATGAACACACACATGTAGTGATACCAAACATACTCTTCTGCAGCTTGTTTTCGTTGTCTTTTCATTTCCTAATATTCCTTAGTCATTGCTCCTTGTCAGTTCATATGTATCTACACCATTCTTTTAAATGACTATATCCACATCTTGTGGATATATGTATAAGAATGTACAAAAATTTATTTTAACCATCGACCTTTCACTAGACCATTTAGGTATTTATTTTTCTCTTTATAAACTGCAATAAAAATCCTTGTAACTTTATGCATTTTTTAAAGTATTTCTTTGGGATCTACTTCCCATTTTTTATGTGATCTTGCTTCTGAAAATATACCAGCTGCTCTCAGTTTCTCTATACACTGAGCCGCTTATAGTACTGTAAGCCTGACACCTTGAATGGAAAATGAGTTCACCTGTGTTAGGGTGGGAGCTTATCTATGTTCTTGGAATCTGGTTTTTGGCCGGAACTGAGGCAGAGAGTTGGAGCAGGAAGCTAACATCCCTACTGTCCACTCTTCAAGGCTCAGAAAATAAAGTCTTAGAGATATCAAGTTAGGCCACAGGTGTTTTAATTAAACCAAAGGTAGTTGTGTCGTGAGTTTTCTCTTCATAGTGGGCAATTATGTGCCGTGAGTTTATTTCTTTTACTTTCTGTTTGACAGTTTATTTTCCTCTGTTAGGAAGGTTATTAGTAGGATGACCTTTTAATCTGTTTCTTCCCAATGCGTCTTGGTAGAAGTTTTGGTTTTAATCACAGGATACCACCCTACCTTCATTCATATGACCCAGAAATGTGAACTGGAGAACTTTCCACCTGGGACAGATGAAGACTGGCTGCTACATGATGTTATAAGAGAACAGTACATACAATCCCCCATCTATGACTTATAGTCCACTTTCTCCAAGGGCTTAGAGACAACAACAACAAAAAATTTAATTGTTGCCTTTTATCAAAAGAGTGGTGGGTCCCATGTTTTGGAGCAAAAAGCATTTTGCCCATAAGACTTAGGTCATATGCCTAATCCTGAGTTTGAGTATCCTAATGACTGATTACTTCTGATTACTTTGTACCTCTGCTCACTCAGACCACATAGAAGATTCATTCTCTTATTCAATTCAATGCCAGTATCATTTACAATGTTCTGGACTGTCTATAAATTGAGAGCACAAAGAGAGTATGTTAGTCTCTCATTTCCACTGAGATATTCCCCAATATTACATTTATTTCCATATGATATAAATGTGGAAATCCTTTGTATATTATCACATTTACCAATAAAGCACATGGTTAACAAGTTTTTTTTTTTTTAATTTTAAGAATTAAAGAAAAAGAAAGCAATAGAGTTAAGAGTCACAACAAGAAAAATATAGAACTTAACTAGGTCTCTATCATTACTTTCCCTATTAATTAATTCATTTATTCACTTACTAAATATATACTTCAAGAAAATAATGTGAATAAGACACAGTCCCCACTTTCAAGGAGCTGACAATACAGTCATGCCAATTGACAAAGAAATAGGTAGATAGAAAAACTCTGGAAGCACAGGAAAGGGTTCCTGCAAACTTTTATAGTTAACTATACAGTGAAACAAATTCTGTCTTGCCAATAAAACAAAGTGCAATGTTCTTAGTCAGGTGAAGCCTATAAGATTTTGAAAACCCTGACCTACACTCACCAAAAAAGTGAATAATAAGAGAAGCTGTATTTATTATCATACTCCCATTCTGTTTCTATCTTTTCTTAAAATATTGTTGTGTTCCCTAAGCTCAAGTAACCAGGTAACTGTGCTTTTCAAGAAGAAAGAATTCTTTTAATCCAGTCATTTATTAACAATTTCTCCCTAAAAGTACATGTCATAGGGGGAAGGTAAGGTAGTTCGGGATGGCTTTCATAAAGCTATTGGTTTTAGTCAGTACACATTGGGCTCACCCATTAAAGGGTTTGCCCAAAGTAAACTTCTTGCATACCTTCCAGATGTCTTGAGTCTGTAAAATACAACAGGATAAACAACCAGGTCAATATCCTGAGGTCACCTTCTTAATAGTCCCATTGGATAATGCAACAATAGTCAAATCTAATGGCCACTGGTGACATGTACACTGAGAGAAAGAAAACTTGGTGTCTGTGTCTAATCTATGAATACTGAATTGGTCCACGCTGACCCATTGTACTCTGAGTTTGTTCCTCTCCAAAGAGCTGAGAATTAGGGTCCTTGTTCAGATTGCTGCCATTATCTTGCTACATAATCTGAAAGGAAAGAGAACTTGTTATATATTTTTTATATGTAGGGATGATAAGAGATTGGCACAGTATAGGTTATCCAATCTTTAATGAAGGAAACTAACATTTATTTAGCATGTATTATGTGCCAGGCATGGAGCTAAATGCTATGTGTGTGTGTGTGTGTGTGTGTGTGTGTGTGTGTGTGTGTAGCCTAACAACATCCTGCTAGGTAACTACTGTTAATGTCACTTACAAATGAAAAGACAGGCCAAGAGAGGTTAAGTAAACTAATCATGTTCATACAGCTAGATAGGGTTATAGCATCTCTATATCTTTAAAACTAAAGCTCAAATTTTGGAGCCATGTAGAACCCCTCTCTTTTCATCAGTGTCAGATTGGTAAGCCTTGTGGACCTCTTTGTGTAGTGTTTTTCATATCCATTCCTTTCTTTCCATTCCCAGTTCAAATTCTCATCAATAGCAACAATCACCAAGCAACCTTCCTTTTTCTAACCTGTTACTACTGTTCAGTTTGCTGTCTGGTTAATCTTTCTGAATCAAGGCTGGGATCATGTCACTCCTTTGCTCAAAGGCCTTTCATGGCTTTTCATCATCTATTAAATTAGGTAAACTTTTCTGAGCCTGTCATTCAAGGCCCTCCATACTATATATTAATAGTATATAGACTTGATTCAATCAATGTTGGTTGAATGAATACGTGGCACAAAGCTAAGGCTCACTATATGTAGCAATGGCTCCCCAAAGTCTAGAATCTGGTTAGCCCTAAAACCAAGAATACCCAGAGAGGAAAATTAAATCTAACTTATGCGGGGGGGGGGGAGGTAGGTTAGATGGTGAGGGTTGTTGGTCAAACAGAGCTAGCCTAGCCATTTGAGGGGATGTGTGTTTTAACACAGATTAAGATTTCCAAGAAAGGTATGTCCCTTCCATGAATTCCTCACTGCAACATCAGCATATTGCTTCCTCCATTTGGCCTTTTGGCTCCACTAACAAAAGAGTCACTTAGTTATAACTCTTTATGTTGCAAGTGACAGAAATCCAATTAAACCGGCTTAAGCAGAATAGAATTTATTAGCTCATGTAACCAAAAGTCCTGGACTACAAGCATGGCTAAATCCAGGTGCTCAAATGGTATCATAAGGAATCACTCTGCATCTCTGGATTCTGCTTTCCCCTTGTGGTATCAATACAGGATGGCTGATACAGCCTCAGAATTACACCTGTCTAGCATAATGACCATAGCTACTAAGGGAGTGTCCCAACTGTTCCAGCAAAAGACCAGGAAATCATTCTCTATAGCAAAACTTGGAAAATGCACCCATCCCTAAAGATATCACAGTGACCAGGTGATTGTCCAGCCCTGGGTCACATGATCCCCTCAGATGCAGCAGTTCAGCCTCATCCTAACCATGTGAAGTGAGAAGGGGTTTTTAAAGGCAAAGTGGAGGTACCATTACCAGACAAAGGAGAAAGGGATGCTGTGTGGGTAAAAAACAATTGCCATTCACTATAGAAAAGCTCTGAGACATAAACATGAGATGAAGGTAGTCAGTCAGCTTCTTGTTGGGCTGTCACAGCTTCTCTGTGCCACTCATAGCTTCTGCCCAGCGAGGAGGTCACTCTGCTCTGTACATTTCAACATCCCCCAGCTGCCCCCCACTCCATGGCACCATGGTGCTTGTGCATCAGCAATGCCGTCCATGGCCCTAACACTCATCAGGGAGGTGGCTACACAGCCTTTTTGAGCCACCACTTGGGACTGAGTGCCAGGATGGCCTTCAAGCTCTCCCAGGTGATCCTGATGTGTAGCCAGGGTTGCGAATCCCTGGAGTAGAAAAAAATCACTTGGTCTTCACCATCAACATATGAAAATACTGTTTTACTCTTCTGCTATCTATTTTGTCTAGTCTAATAAACTGTGTTCGTCTGGGAGAAAAATCTGAAATGGTTACTTTCATTTTCAGAAACCTATCTATAAAGTTTGTAGGGAGAGAGAGGAAAATCCATAAATCAGACACTAGACTCCATAGCACTTTTTTGACCCCCTCGTTAGGTTCTTTGCATAGGATCAATTCAATACTAGATGAGAAAAAAGCTTAACTTTTATGTTTCTGCTTTTTTTTTTTTTAATTTGGAAGGGATAACAAATCATGAAATCTTGCTTGCCACAGGGCAAATGTGTTAGGGATCCTGTATGCCACTCTCCTCTACTGAGGCTTTTACTTCTTTGAAATCAAAGACAATTCAATGAAGTTATATCCCTGGAATACACCAAACCCCTTCTCAAATCCACTTCTTCCCTACCATGGAATTTTAAGATAATTTAAAGGGGCTGAGTTTCTCCACCAACCCCTTTCTATAAAATAGCGTGCGACTTTACAATAAGATATATCTAAGGAGGCTAAATGATGTAATGGAATGCAGTCTGAATCCCTGATCCAACGCTTACCAGCTGTGGGCACTCAGCGTAAGAAGGTCCCTCCCTAAGCCTAATTTTTGTCATTCATAAAATGAAGGAAATAATCTCTCTTAACTTCTCTTGTAAGGTTTAGAGATGATACATTAAAAAGCTTCCAACACATAATAAGCTGTCAGTAAATGCCAGCTATTATCATTTGGGAGAATAATTTTGTTTTGAAGTCCAGTCCTGAAGATAGTTCTCAATGAAGGAAATTCGACTCTTCCTGGATTGTAAGTACCAAGGCACTAGGACAATGTATGTGAACAATTATTTAAAGGAAATATCTAACGGGGTTTACAAATGAGTAATGTTTGGTATTCAAACATTTCTCTAATTTGTATATGTAAATTACAATTTAAAACATTTAAGAACGAGGTCTGTTAAATGGCCAACTTTATATGGTGAAATGTTTGTTAAAGTTCCCAACCTTTCAGTGACTGAGTCCTTCTCATCCTCATAAGAGTTTATCAAGGAAGTGTTTCATTAATATTAAATGCCTCAATGTTTAACTTCCTAAGCCTGATTGATTGGCTATCCACAGCCCACTGAAAAACACCAAATTTTTTTTAAAAACCATCTCTTTTTAATAATTCATGGTGAAAGGCTCTTCTTTGTAATAAATCACTAAGTTGGGGCAGTGGCTTCCAAACCTGTATGTGAGATAATAATAATACCGACCTCACAGTGCAGTTGTGAAAACCAGATGAGATAATATGGATGAAAAGGCTTTGCAAATGATAAAGCACCGTGCAAATGTCATGCATTTGTAGCTGCGGCTGCCACTGCAGCTTCCACAGCTGCTGACTAAAAGGAGTTTATCTCTGGTCACGAGGAGAGTACATCCTCATTAGAGACATGGTGTGTTATTAAGCATCACATGAAGAGAGGCAGAGAGTTCTCCTAGACTTCAGAGGAGGACGAGATAGGTGGAGGGACCAAGGAAGCCCCAGTGTGAAGGAGCAGGACACCAGGTTCTCATGGGTGAGCAAGAGTTGGACAGAGAGAAAGCAGAAGAGCCCCAGGGCCAGGCACTCTGGCAAAAGAGTGCAGAGTAACCAGAAACAACGAGGAGCCTCGAGGCCCAGAGCTTGCGCAGAGAAGCAGTGGGTGACATAGAGCTAGAGAGGAAGGTGGGTGCAGATGGCCGAGAGTCTATGCCTGTGATATCCATAATTTTGTCAAGACAGACCGACTCTACATCTACCCTTATCATTCGCTGAGAACCTCCAAAACTCATTGAAAAAGTTACGCAGATTTATTTGAGGGTTCTTAACACTTCTGCTCATTCTGCAGTAGTCCAAAGAAAGGAAGGGAAGAAGCAGGAAATGGGCTGAAAACACAGAGTCGCAAGCCCTGGCTGCATGCCCAGAATGGAACCAACTCCCCAGGCAGGAAGAGAAGGCAATAACAGAGCAATGTAGGCTGCAGGCAGGCTGGAGCAGAAACTAGGCAAAGGGAGGAAGACAAATTACGGTAACAGCCAATTCGCAGGGCCATGAAACCTGAACTCTTCTGGATCCACCTTCCTGGTGAGGCCTCTGTCTCTGAAACTCAGGGAAGGAAAACTGATACCCGTAAATAACCGTGGTGCTGTAACTGCAAAGTGGAATAAATGTCTCATCTTGATAAACGCAAGGTGGTTCCTGACAAAGAAAGAACTGTGGCTGGCTGACTCTGCAGAGAAGTTTGCAAGATGCCGTCATGGTTTTATGTGGGAGTTTGAGAAAACTGCAAGATGCATGTTGCAAAAAGATATGTTGAGCTTCTGCTGTTTTTCCAGGCACTGTACTGGGAGAGGGGGCTGGAGGGGAGTGACGAATGAAACAGTGTCCTGTTGACAAGGAGCAAGGAGAAGAGGATTTCAAGTTTTACATTCCCTCAAACAGAAAAGAGGTCAGGCCGGACCTGTTTTCCTTCAAGAAAATGATCTCAAAAAGAATCAAATGGGGCTGGATGTGGTGGCTCATGCCTGTAATGCTAGTACTTTGGGAGGCTGTGTTGGGAGAATCACTTGAGGCCAGGAGTTCGAGACCAGCCTGAGCAAGACTGAGACCCCATCTTTACAAAAACATAGAAAAAAATCAGCCAGGCATGGTGGTTTGAGTGTGTAGTCCCAGCTACTTAGGAGGCTGAGGCAGGAGGCTGATTGCTTGAGCCCAAGAGATTGAGGTTGCAGTGAGCTATGATGATAGCACTGCACTCTAGCCTGGATGACAGAGTGAGACCCTGTCTCACAAACACACACAATAAAGAATCAAATGGCTGGCTGGATCATCATTACCCAACCACAGGAATTCTTCCCCATTAATTTTTAAAACAAGAATTCTCAAATAAGTCAATCCATGGCTAATGCTCTTCCAGGTTCAACCTGGACTTCAAAAGCCTCTAACCAACTTGATTTTGTCCATACACAGACCGCCTGCTTAATCACAGTCTCAAGGCATGGACCAGAACAATTAATAAATTGACTTAATGTCAATTAAGTCAATGTGTGAACCCATATCTAACTGTAAGCAAAACAATAAAAATCACTATTACTTCCTAAATGAAATCCAAGTGTAACTATCTTTATTAAACTGAAAGCTGAATAAAGATATTTAAAACACTAGTGAATCTTTTAAAAGAGAAACCAAACCTACAAGTGTCCTAAAGCTACTCAACCAGAATAAAAGTTAACACACAAATATTTTCAAATCAAAACCAGCTCCATTGCAACTGAAGTCCCCACTTGGAGTGGTGAAACTCCCTCTTTGGGTATAGGCTATGCTGAACCTGGGAGATGATTTCAGGCGAGTTTGTTGGAATGATGGTTAGGAGGACACCACTTGCAGTGTCTGTGGAGAATTATACGCAACATATCCAAGATCCTACTCCCAGGTCTCCCTGAAGAACTCTCTTAGTAGGAGGGAGAGTGATAAGGATGAGACAGTGGCTGTCTCTGAGGGATCCCCTGCCTCTGCTCGTTCTACAGGAGGACATGGAGAGAGATGGAGAGCGGAGAGGAAGGGGCAGCAACAGGACAGGAGAGAGGGAAGGAAGGGTAGGAGAATGGGAGAGAAAGAGAGAGATCATGGCAGACATGAAGAAAGAGCAGTGAGGGTTGGAAGAGAAACCAGGAATGAGGCAGGAGGAGGAAGAAAGAGGAGAGAGCACGGTTATGGGACCAGGAAAGAGCACAACCGAAGTAGGATGCAAAAGCAGAGAAAGTCAACAACTTGCCCTGGAGAAAAAAAAAAGAGCAAAAATCAGATTTGTGAGCAACTGAAGGTGTAATTTCCAACATCCTGAGAGAGAGCTGACAGGAAGCTGATCAGTTGGAAATTTGGTCATAGCTGCTACTTAGATGAGACTAGCAATGAGGGCTCTGATTCTACGCCACTGATTCCTGAAGGATCTCAAAGATTCACTAGCCTCTCTCCCAGCTTCAATTGCCTGCCATTTGTTCACCAACAAAAATCACTCTTTCTACTTCGTAAAAGGAGAATTTGTATGCCTGGGACATTGCAAGGTCCATTTATAAAAAGACTCATGGAATTTATCATAGTCGTTACACTGAGGATGAGACATCAAGATATTTTCTGTAAAGACATAGTTTAAAGACCAATTAACATAACTCTCAGCAAAAACAGCAATTAGGCAACACCACAATGTGATTAGCTTCCAGAATTTGGGGGCAAGAACTGAAATCACTCAGTGAAATCTAGAAACAGATTATAAATAAGTGTTTTAAATATAAATAATTTATAGTACATCATATTTCTTTTTCAAATGAGGCAAATCACTAAACTGAGCTGAAATAAATCTGAGGCTGGAATAGCAGTGTGTATAAATAACTATGGTGAGATTACTGAAGCACTGTTGAAATCTAGGTATCTTTTAGAGCTTTCTCAGTACCTGCAGCCTCCCTCGTTGGCAAATTGAAATACTTCTTATTTTTAACATGCCTCTCAACTGACATAAACTGGCATATTCTGATGTCTGCTTCATGGCACACACTATGCTAGACGCCCCCATATGCATGACCTCATTGTCTCACAGCCCTCGAATGCAGTAGGTGTCATCCCAATTTTTCAGATGAGGAGACTGAGGCTGGGGGGTGATTCAGGTCACACAGGTGGTAACTGGCAGACCCAGGACATGGACCCAGGGCTCTGACTCCAAGTCTGGCACGTTTAGTAAGATAGCAGACTGCCTCCATTGTTTATACTTCCAAGCTGAAAGGAGCTGACTCCTAGATGATGGAATATAAATATTATCTTCCTATTCATCTAAGAATATGTCAACTATTTCACAATAAAAATATGTCCGGAGTACGGTTATGGGCTGAATTGTGTTCCCCTCAAATTTCTATGTGGAAGTCCTAGCCCTCAGAACCACAGAATATGACTGCATTTGGAGATGGAGCCTTCAAAGAGGTAATTAAGTCATAGTGAGGTTGTTAGGGTGGCCCAAATCTAATCTGACCAGTGTCCTCATAAGAAGAGGAGATGAGGACACACAGAGACACCACAGGCCTATGGACACAGAGGCATGAGCTTGTGAAGAGGCAACAAGAGGGTGGTTTTCTACGAGTCAAGGAGAGAGGCCTCAGAGGAAACCACCCTTGCCGGTACCTTGATCTCAGACTTTCTGTCTCCGAACTGTGAAAAAATAAATTTCTGTTGTTTAAGCCACCCAATCCGTGGTATTTTGCTGTGGTGGCCTTAGCAAACTAACACAAGTACCTACAAAGTGCCACCCACTGTGCTGACCTGCAATGAATTTTGCAAAACTTCACAGTCTTATAGGAGCCACTTGAAAGCAAACAGGCAATTAGAATATGGTATGTTAATACTTGCTACAAAAGAGCAAGTGCAGAGTGCCATGGGGCACATGGAAAGACCGCCTAATCTGACATTTGGGGTGTATGTGAGAGAAGGGGTCTGGGGAAACTTCAAAGGAAGTGATATCTCAGCTGATATCTAAAGAAATTTGTCCCATACACCTGGAAGAGCTGTTAATTTCCACTAACCAAATATTTTTCCATTTTTGATCCAAGTTCCCCCAAATTTGGAAAACCTTCCTCATATACCAGTCAGTTAAGATTGCTCTGCTAGCATTTTGCTTCTATTTCCATTATTTATTATACTATTTATGTCATTAAGGAGAAACTTAATATACTAAAAACTAGATCTGAGTTTTGGTTGTATCGCTTACTAGCTGTGTTTCCGTAGTGGATGTTCCTTCAATTCTGGGCATCAGGTTCTCTAACTGTAAAGCAAACAATAATACTTGGGATGACCATCATAGGGTTGTGGGTGGATCAAATAAGATAATGTCTGTGAAAGTACACTGCAAACTATAAAATGCCATATTAAAATGAGGGTGTGCATGGTTATTATTTTTACTGACTGTTACTGCATTCTCTCTGAACAACTCAATGTCAGCTGAAGATGGAAACAAGTTTTGAAAAAAAAATCTCTAATCATAACTGGCCATCAACATATTTGCTCATCATGTGTTGTGTGGCCACTTGCAGGTAGGCTCTTGTGGGGCAGAGACTGCATCACCTATAGTCTATATGATTTCTCATAAACTGTGAATGTAATATGCAATGCCAAGTGCTCACCTCAGGGAACACCCTTTAAAACATGGCTACCCCACCGTGAGTTTCATACAGACTGATGATAATATCATCGTAGGCCACCTCCCCAAAGCAGCCGCCTGAGCAACCCTGAGGTCAGAGCACTGGAAAAGCGCAGTGTGAAAAATGTAGTCAACACTTACTAGATAAATGGTCTGGGGTGGGAGGAGGGCAGTCTAGCCCCAAGTGACAGAAACACCTCCACCATGCCATTAAATGTTATTTAAGGAGATGTGAAAAAAGCACTTTAAGATCCCCAGAGAAAGATACGGATCAGATATAGCATGGATCTCCATTTTCCCACGCCTGCCTCAACCCTCTCTATAAGACAGAGATTAAGATTCCCAGGTTCTAGGAAGTGCCCTGAAATGATCTTTGCCTTCTTCCCTATACATGGAAATCTTTCAGACCAGTTAAGCAAAGGACATGAAATAATATTTTCCACATCTGGGTCAGAAGAAAGTCAAGAATTTCCTTTTCCTTCCTTTCTTTATCCTCATCACTAACTCTTTAATTTCTGAACTTGTCCTTCTTCCTCCTCTTCCTCTCCTTTCCTGGCTACAAATGCTTGTCTCAATTCTAATAATGCAAAATATGAGCAGCAGAATATATTCAATAAAGCAGCACTTTTCCAAAACTATTGCTAGAAGCTTTAGCTTCTCTACAGCAGTCCTTCCCCTTCCTGTGCTCTTCCATACAGGAGAACTGGTATTTCATTTTTTTTTTCTTGGGACTCTATCATGATCCACTGTGGTCTATCGCTTTAACTAAGGATGAATCAGCTGGTCTTTCCCAGACTTCAGCACACAGGCTTCAGGTGTGAAGAAGCCGCCTGTGTGCAATTAAGTGCCAAAGAAGATATTATTTTTCTTCCTAATGCAGCCCACATATGTCATTTGGAAAGGGAGCCTCAGACTGGAACTGGCATGATATTATAAGGCAGAGCCCTGTAAGCCACAGATAAGTGCCAAGCCACTTGCTATATTAGTAGTATATGCATATTCTACACCCAGATACTAACTACACCTGAGAGCAATGGGAAAAACTGCAACAGGAACATCCATCCACACCTGCAGCTTCCCAGCCTGTTATTCTTCTTGGTATAGCATTAACCTAAAAAGAACTTCAATGGCTGTAGTGATTAGTTTCCTAAGAATACTTTTAATTTCCTTTGCCAATTCCATATAGCATAGCCACTTGGACTCTTCCACCACTGTCTCCTGCTCCTCCCACGTGGTGTGTCCAGGCTGGACCCGTGCCTCTTTAACCACACCTTCAAGGTATCTCCAGGATAATCCACCCTGGAGGAGCGGCCCAGAGGGGCTGTTGGTCTATGAGCACACACCCCCCTCTACTGGACAAAGCGTGAAGAAACACACAGGTGTGGGAAGGACCACAGAACAGAATTCACTGAAATGCCCTGAGTCACAGACTCACATAGGCAACTGGAGGCAGAGCACTGCGTCTCTCTGCCTCCCATGTCAAGCACCATCAAGCTATGTATCCTTCAAAAGTTCATCTCACAAGGAAGACAGGATTATGCGACTGGTTCACGGGAATCCTTAGGTTATGAGTTAAAATCCTCTCCAAGGCACAGCCATCATTGAAGAACCAGAGTGTTGTGACTGAAAGAAGAGTGGGCTGGGAGTCAGGGGACCTGGTTTCTAGTCCCAGTTCCAGGACCTACAGCCTTGGTGAGTCTGGGTAAGACATAGTCTCTGGGCTTCTAAGAGACCAGTCTTCTGGTCTCTAAGGGGCCCTTCACACTATGAACCCATGAGGTCTATGATTCCCTCTAAATGACTGGGCCAAAGAATACAAACAGGGTCATGGTGCTGTTGAGGAAAGAGCATTAACCAGAATGCTGGAGACCTGTGTCCTCATTCTGGCTCTGGTACCAACTAGCTACTTGACCTTAGGAAAGTCACTTCATCCCACTGGAACTCTGGCTTAGGAATGATCTTCTCAGCCCCTAGGTTTCCATAACTGGTAACTGAGTATGAATGCTTTCTTCAAAAGATCCTAAGGGCCACAGAGGCATATTGATACATCTGTGGGACAAAGTGAGGAGCATTGACCTTTCTACTTGTCTTATAATAAATGTAACCAAGAGTAAGCACAGCAAACTGTTTGCTCAGAGTTCAGAAAAGCACAGTTAGGTGTGTTTCCTTCCACCCTGTGCTATGGATGAGACATGAGTCCAGGGCACTACCATCAAACCACAAAGCTTTTGTAAGCCATGCCACAAAATAGCCGGAAAAACACTGTTTTCTATGAAATGATAAGTTGATCTAAAAATTACCAAATTAGATCATTGATTTCACTAATTTTAAATGGGACTGTAAAAATTGGCATAAAGTTTAAATGAGGAGACAAAACCACTGGATGGCCCAAGGATGGCTCAGGAAGCAGTGGAGCCGGAGGATGCTGAGCTGACAGTTCCACCTCACCCCAAATTGCCCAATGAACAACAATCTACATAAAGAGAGTGTGCTTGCCATGTAAATGCAGGTTCAAAACAACTTCTCAAGCTGCATCGCCTCCCCACCTTGCACCTGGCTGCTGCCATACAGGACTTCTGGATCTGCTATCCACATAAAGGGAAACAGCAGTGGATTGGGACAGCCTCATATCCACCTGCTGGACTCTTGGCCACAGGGTCAAGTGGAAGAGGCCCAAAAGGAAAGAAAACAGGAAAACAAGAGCTGCTTAACCTCTCTGACATTCAGCTATCTCCCCTTTTCTGAAAAATTTTAAAAATAAAAGGAAATGTATTTGAGTCACACTGTTTTGCAGCTAAAATAAAGACAGCCTATATATTTGAAATATTTTGTTTCCTGAGTTTCTTGCTTCAAATTATTTTCTAATGGCCCCCCTTTTTGGTCCCCCAAGAAATTTTTTAAAAAGTATTAACATTCATATCAAGTGCTGTTTGACTTGCATACAGCAAGATCAATAAGATCTTTAGATGTTAAATATATAACTACTTGAGGACCTTCTCCCAGAAGTTTCTCCACATAAATTATTTTTTCAAAGACTGGTGTAAAGTTTTGAGAGTCTTTAGAATCTCATTCCCTTTCAAAGTCCTCTTTTGTAAAGCTATGTCCCTGAAAATAAATAGAATATTGATTTTAAATGTTGGTACAAACTAAACAACAGCAGGAAGATATCAAGATAAACCACAGCACAGAATAACCCAGTTAGGGAGGAGAATGCCTGCTCTGTCAGTCTGTCTTCCCTGGCGCTGCTCCTCACTGGCATCGAGTAGGAAAGATCCCTTTCACACTTGACACAAGTATGCACTGTCCTTCTGAAATATGAGACAAGCAGTTCCCTCAGGAACAAGGAGGCGTCTTGGCAGGGGTGAGTGAAGCTGGAGAAACCAAAGGCTTAGCTGGCAAGGCCTGCATAAGAAGTGACTCTCTGCATTGGAATGCTAGCGGAATCAGCTAGGTTACTTCCCCAAGGTTATGCAATGTTCTTAAAATATACTGCTTAAAACTGGATAGAAGCTGGGTGTGGTAGCTCACTCCTATAATCCTAGCACTTTGGAAGGCTAAGGCAGGAGGATTGTTTGAGGCGAGGAGTTTGAGACTGGCCTGAGCAAGAGAGAGACCCCATCTCTACAAAAACTAGAAAAATTAGCCAGGCGAGGTGGCACACGCCTGTAGTCCCACAGCTACTTGGGAGGCTGAGGCAGGAGGATTGCTCAAGCCCAGGAGTTTGAGGCTGCAGTCAGCTATGATGACACCACTGCACTCTAGCCTGGGAGACAAAGCAAGACCCTGTCCCCATCCCCCCTCCAAAAAAAACCTGGATAGAATTATCATTGTGCATTGTATACCAATATTAAACTTCCTAGTGTGTGAACCAAAAAATCCTGGAATGTTTCCCCTATCACACTTATGCCCTGCTGGATACATAGCGTACAACTTACTAATTGTGTTTTAGTCTTCACCTCTCTAGAATGAATGTGAGCTCCATGAGGACAAGGATTAGCTTTGGTTTTGTCTGTTTTGTGCACTGCTGTGTCCACCTTGCCTGTAACAGTGGCAAATAGATGATAGGGATTCAATAAATATTTATTGAATGAAAAGATACTTGTTGAGTACCTCACAGATATAAATACAAATAATCACAATGACAGAGCCATATCTAGTGCTTAAGTTCAGAGCAGATAGTTTCATGGTCACAGGGGACATCACAATGGATGGTCCAACGGGAGAACACGTGATTTAGCATCAAAGTATCAGTCTTCCCTCTGTTATTTATTTATTACTACTTATTTATTACCTTCTCTGAGTCTTAATTCCACCCTCATTCAAATGGAGATGTCATTACCTGCTTCAGAGACAGGATTGCTAGGAATTGCACAAAAAATAAGGGGTCTTGAATAGGTTTAAATTTCTTGGGAAAATATGAAAAGTATACATTTTTATGAATACAAACAGTCTATTCACATAGACAAGGATGATGCATTAAGAATAAACACAGAAACAGAAGTCTTTGGGAAAACCTTGAAGTAGGAATGGAAAGTAAGTACTCGCCTCGTAGGTCTACGAAACAGTTCTTAAACTCCTGCTTCCCAATTTTTTTTAACATATTTCAGGATGAAGCCGTCTAAGCAAGTGCTATTCTGGATGAACAGTGCTAGAGCTAGTTCCTCCTGAAAACAGAAGCCAGGATCATGGTAATGGCTGCAAAGACTTTGACTCTGAAATACACCATCAGTCAAGATAAATTTGTGCTGGTCAAGATAACCCTATAAAACAATGTTTTCTCTCTAGTTTGTATCTCCTGTTTTCAATGTATTTTATCTGCTATGTTGAATGCGAGTCCCTTAAATCATTTCTGGAACAAGGCAGGGCACAAACCAAAGAAACGATTTTTAAAAAAGCAGACAGAAATATGCCCACCCACCTCATGGGGATTTTTGTGAGAATATGATGGTAATCTATGTGGAAATTCTATGTAAGACAAATAATGTATACCCACAGATGTCACTGCAGTTGGTGGTTCTTATTCTCAGCCGTCTTTTAACCGATGCCATCCTTGTCTCCCGCCATCCCCTGTCCCAATAGAAGCGTCTCTTCCATATTTGCCTCTTCTACCTAAGATGCCAGGGTAGTTTTAGAAGCATTCTGGAGTTCCCTCTGCCGGCCTTAAATGAGAAGGGTAGCTATATATTTTTAAGAAGGAAAAAGAAATATGCATGATTCCAAACTAATGTAGTCCCCAAAGAGTATGTAAGACAGGACTGATCAGTAAAGCCCCGGATTAATGAATCCAAAGGACAGTGTATAACAGTATCACCCAGGAAGTGTCCTGGCATTTGCTTTTCTTACCAGGAGAGCATTGATTTTTGTTCAGATTCTATTTAAGAAATTACTTTTCCTACCCAAAGTGGACAATATATTTCCCTTCAGCATATTACGTGAAATGCTTGTACATTTCTTTATACCGGGGAATGGCTTCTGTGCCTGATTACAGACCTTAGAGAAACTAGAGGAGCCCCCGCACAGTGGCCTCTTAAAGAACCCTGCACCATTTGGCTTGCTCAACAGATTGCCCTGCTGTTCTGCTTCCAGGTTTTCAGTCCATTCCCTGCCACCAGTGAATGAAGGCACAGTAATGAGGTGAAGAGATGAAGACTGTAGTTGCAGTCGGTCAGAACTGGGTTTGACTCTGGGTTCTACCACTTATTAGCTGGGTGACCCGGGCAATATACTTCACTTTTCTGACTTTGTTTCTTTCTATGTAAAATGTAAGTAGTAATAGCTATTACATAGATTGTGGTTTGAATTAAACATAATATTTATCAAGTGTCCAATTCAGTACTTGGTGCATAATAAATGACTGTTGCTGTTATTGTTAATTGTTAGCCAATGTCCACAGGCACAACCTGTTTGCTATAGGACAGGCAGGGCCAAGTCATTATAGGAAAATGAAAGGGATAAAGAAATATGAGGCTGAGAAAATAAACAAGTGCCCCCAGGAAATGGAGAAAAGTCCTCCAGGAAGTGTTCCGTCGGTGGGAACACTCTCATTGATCGCCTACAACTGTGGGAATTAGATTTCTATCGGGTAACCTAAAGACAAGTAGGTTGAAATGCATCACCAACTCGTGGCCGCTGGACTCTGCAGCTGTTGTTCCTTATCCCCACTAGCTTCCTCCTGTTTCATTTTTCTTCCCTCTTTCCAATGCCATGTGGCCTATGCAAGTGTCCCCAAATTCCCATCATTTCCTTCTCTGTCATCCCTCCCCAAGCGCAGCCTGTCATGTCTCCCAAACCCTTTCCCTACTGAAATACCTTCCTCTTGTCTAACACCTCAACATGGACATACCAAGGCTTGAATTAGCCTGGTAATTCAGCATTTTCATAGTTTACTGGTTAACCTGACTCTTCCTAGAAGTAAGGACACCATTGCCGTCTTTGTTAAACCAGGTACACAGCTTTGAAACACAGCTTTGATTATTCTAATCAATAGCATTCCCTAAGTTCAAGAGCCATGAATTAGGGCTCCCACACTGGCTCAGACAGATATTTGTCCCCACCATCATGCTTATGTCCCCCCCCCCCAACCGCCGGTATGAAGAGATGGTGCCCCAGCAGTGCTAGAGGCAAGAGAAATGGTTCTGCATGGATGCCAGGAGCAGCAGCATCCCAGACTCCGCTCTGGGCCTTTGCCATCTCTGACCTAACCTGAAAGGCATCTCTTATTTCAAGTCCCAGGAGATCTTCTTCATGAAATTTCATGCTGCATCTACTCTGTCAAGGGATGATGTGTCTGGGCTTCTGTCATCACAGAAAATGCTGCTATTCTCTGAACTGGGAAATAGACGTACAGCCAGAGAACCAGAGAGCCAGAAAGGGGCGAGAGGGGCAGGGTGCAGGGGAGAACCCACACTCACCCACGTATCAAACTCCAGGGAAATGCTGCTGAGGAGACAAATGCTCAGAACACTAGAGAACAGCAGGCTTGAAAGAAACTTGGCAACAGATCACTTATCGAATGGCTTCATTTTGCAGCTAAGAATGATGAGGCTCCTAAGAAACTGACTGATCAAGAGCACACAGCTGGTTAGTGGCAGAGCCAGGACTCAAACTCAGGTCTTTGAGAGCTATGAACAAACTAGACACTTTCATAAAATTTAAAATCAAGTTTTCATGTGTTTTCTCTGAGAACGACTCCTCTTCTTTTTTTTAAAGCATTGTAAAGTTTCCAAAAATTTGTCTAACAAATATTTTCAAACATACACAAAAATAGAGAGAACTATATTAATGAAGCCACACATACCAATTACACCAACTCAACAATTTGCCATACTTGCTTCATCAAATTTTGCCACAAGATTTTGCAACACTTGCTTCATCCAATCCTTTATTTTAAAATAAGTATTTTAAACTCATTCCTATACCTCATAATATTTCACTTCTGCATACTCTAGTATGCATATCTTTAAAAATATGGATACTTTATCAGTGATTCTCACATTTTTGCTGAGCCCTAACCCTAGCGTTTCCTATTCGGAATGTTTAGGGTGGGGCTGAGAATTTTCATTTCTAGTGTATTCCCAGGTGATTCTGATTATTCTAGACGAAGAGCACACTTTGAGAACCACTGTCTTAAATAATCACAATGCCATTATCATACCTAACAAACTTAACAGTAATTCCTTACTATCACCTAATACTAATATTTAGCCCATATTCAACTTCCCTGATTGTTTCAAAAATGTCTTCTTGCAATCATATTTCAGACAAGGTCCACACATTACATTTGGTTGCTATGTCTCTTAAGTTTCTTTTATATATTTGCCAGACCAATCTTCCTTCCCTCTCCAAACTGTGTCTTTTGTTTAATGCCTTTGACTTATTGAAGAAACCCAGGATAATCTGACATCGCAGACTTATTCCTCTAGCCTCCATTCTTCCTGTAAACTAAAAGTTAGTTCTAGATGTCTGATTTGTATAGATTCAGCATTTTTTTTTTTTTAAGACAAGGTCTGGCTCTGTTGCTCGGGCTGGAGTGCAGAGGCACCATCATAGCCACTGCAGCCTTGAACTCCTGGCCTCAAGCAATCCTTCCACCTCAGCCTCCCAAAGTGCTGGGACTACAGATATGAAAGCCACTGCACCTGGCCAGATTCAGCTTATTTGGCAAGAATGTTCCATATGTGGGACTGTGTGTGGTAAAACCAAGGTTTACATCTTAACTCTGGGAAATGTCTGGAACATATATGTTGTTTCAAAACAATACCTATTTTTAAGTCATTTAAAATAATCCATTTAATCCATATAAAGCACACCTTCCCTAACGAAAGAAAGAATTTCTCAGATTCCTCAGTAAGCTGCACACCTGAGACCCAGTTCTTGATCACACTGCACCAGTTTGTACATTCAGCCCAAGTATAATAAAACCCTACACAAGTTAACATTTATTCCATGAAATGCCTGCAATCTGATGAGGAGGGTGGTTTCGTTTTTAAATAACCAAGACAGCTATTTGCAGCTAAAACTTCTTGAAATCCACCTCTAAGCTACTCAGATCTCAACAGAACTATCCTCTAGCACACACCAAACAGGAAGAGCCTGCTTCTCAGACAGTAGGGTGGTGTCCTGCCCCATACGTGTGAGCTGAGGAAAAACAAAATAAGCTATTTTTGGGTGAAGTGGCATATAATGGATAAAAGTGATATGAATAAGCCAGCAAGCGGAATTCTTTCTTGAGAATAAATTCCAATTTTGAAAATCTAAACAAACATAGATGGCATTTCAAATGATTAAATCATGGATGGTAGATTAGACTTTTATGAAAATGGCTTATATTGGCAAAATGACCTTCTCGATCATAAAAGAACATTTACATAATTGAGATTTTTTTAAACTCAAAAGATAAAAATACAGAATCCTCCCCCCAAAATAAATAAAACCCACAAACAGTATACTGCACAAAAGTCCTTCAGGTGATTTCATGTCTTTCCCTGAACACACACAGAGGACATGAGATGGTGGGAAAAGCATAGACTCCCAGGGGTTAAATGAAAGTCCATTAGCCTAGCATAGTTGGGGACACTAGTCAATTAGCCTAGCATAGTTGGGGACACTAATAAATGTTAATTCCCCATGTCTTATTTACTCTATTTTTATGAATCTTATTGCTGATATTTCCAGAATTCTATGGGAAGAAGAAAAGAAAAGCTGGGTTCCGGCAGTCAATTAATGATGGACAGATTCATCTAATCTCTGCTCCCGGTGAAACAGAGGAACAGGAGGGGATAAAAGAGCACACTGGCAAATGTAGACAAAGATAATATAGCATGTACTGGAGGGTATTTTTGCAGTCATTTTTTAAAAAATAACTTCTAGTTGTAATAACTCTGAGCGGCACTGGGGCATTGATTAAAAAAAACTTAATTTTAGATAAGAATGTGTTCTCAGGCAGGAAAGAAAGGCTTCAGCAAGGCAAAGTCATATTTGTTAAACTTGTGCTTAAGTAAATAGTACTGCTGGAGAAAAAGTATTTGTTAACAGCACATTTTAATATTCTTACAATCATTTTTTAAAATTGGTACTGATGCAACACACTTGGCTAGAAACAGTGCATGTTAAAAGAGTATTCTGTTAAGAGCTACTGCTTATTGTGGTTTCACTTATTTTGGGCATCAAAATCTTGTTTATACTAACTAGGTAACAATACCCAGGGCAGGGGCTATCCTTTAACTTATGACTTTATGGTGACAACAAGAGAATTAATTAAAAATGAAGAACTATATACAATTCAGTGCACATTAACCTAAGTATACACATATGTAACAACTTATAAATTATGTATGATACAGTGGATTTTGATAGCAAGTTTGATACTGTCTTGAGGAAAAGCCAAGTGAAAACCTATTGCCAGTGTGTCAATGAGAATAGCCTTAGTTGGAGTCAAGTCTGGTACGGAATCTACTTCTTCATTCATTGCCCAGATACAGTGATCATCCCTTACCAGTGAAGGCCATGCCAGCCTTCACTGGTTTTAGTTGCTCCTTTGTATCAGAAATATTATGAATATGGGCAGGAAATTATCAGTTTCTGCTTATGAAATTCATTAAAGTTTTTTCTTTTTTTGGCCATGTACAGTGGCTCACACCTGTAGCGCTAGCACTCTGGGAGGCTGAGGCAGGAGGATCGCTTGAGGTCTGATATTTGAGAGCAGCCTGAGCAAGAGTGAGATCCCTGTCTCTACTAAAAATAGAAAAAAATTAGCTGGGCATGGTGGCACACAGCTGTAGTCCCAGCTACTCAGGAGGCTGAGGCAGGAGGATAGCTTGAGCCAAGAAGTTTAAGGTTGCTATGAGACAGGCTGACGCCAGGACACTCTAGCCAGGTAACAAAGCAAGACTTTGTCTCAAAAAAAAAAAAAAAGAAAAGAAAAGAAAAAGAAAAAACCTAACTCAAAGTCACTAAAGATACGAACAAGTTTACTATTACCTTCAAATTGGTGGTGGGATCAGTATATGCAGAAAAGGAAAGCACCAAAATCTAAGTTAGATGACCTGGCATATTCTATCAATAAACAGTTATGACACTTGGATGGAACATTATTTTCATTATCTATAACATGAAGGCACTGAGCCAAGGTACCCCTTCCAAGTTTAATATTTAATAATCATTGTAAGATTACAACAAATATCAACTAAATTATCTTCCATGTGGAGTATCTAGGAATGCCACTGGCTTTATAAAAAGATTAGAAATTTGTCAAATGCCTTGAGGATGTGTGTGTGTTTCCAAAGACTTAAATTTCCTAGGGGAGATACTTTATTTTTAAAAATATGTCAACATTATTTTATCTCTCTAGGCAAGGTATATTTATTTCATCTTTTCAAAATTAAAAATAAACCCTGATAGTACCACTAGGTAGCAATACACCTGAAAGAAAAACAATGAATAACAAAGAAAAATAAAACTTATTTTGTTCCTGTGCAACTTTTCACCTATGGTACCAATAACAACAAACAGCTTATCCACTTATCCCTTTTAATTAAATTGAGGATGGAGAACACATTTAACCATATGCTCCACCGAAGGTGATGAGCAATTAAGAGCTCTTCAAAAATAAACTTGCTTTTGAATTAATTTTAGTGGGTACATCAAAAAAGAATACAAAGCATCCATTACAGGGCACTTGAAATTCAGCCCTCATTTTAAAGGGGTCTGATCTAATGGAAGAGCCACTGGGGCAAGGAACTGGACTATTCATCCATCCAATACTAAGTTACTAATCAAGTGCCAGACACTGATATAAATGCCAGAGGCACACAGAGAAACATTATATGATTCCTGTCATCCAGGGACTACTAATCTAGTGTCAGACCCACATGTAAACAAAGCATCACAACAATGTCAAGTGTTTTAAAATGGAAGAAGCATAAAGCAATATCTGGACTGTATAAGAGGAAATGCTTAACTCTAACCAGGGAGGTTGGAGAACTTCATGGAAAAGATGACATCTGTGCTAGGTCTTGACAGATGAGTAGAAGTTCTTTGTGGAATGGGCAGGTACAAGGGCACAGAGGCAAAGGAAGGAAGGAAGGAGAAGGAAAGTGGGGAAAAGAAGGAAAGGCAGCATAATACAAATTCAAAATAATGTTTTCCAATCTGATGTCCATGAAACAGGGTCTTATTTTAATTGTCATTTCCCTAATCACTCATGAGGCTAAACATGTTTTCATATACCTATTCATCATTCAGACTTTCAGTAAATTCTTTTAAGTGAATTGACTATTTGCTTTACTCATTTTATTCTCCTAGGCAGTTCGCCTTTTCTTTATTAATTAATATGAATTCTTTATACATTTTGCATGCTAATTCTTTGTCAGTCATAAATGCTGCAAATATCTTCTCCCAGTGTTTCTTGTTACTTTAAAAAAATGATATCGTTTGTCAAAGTCAAATGATTTTACTTTAAACTTAATTTTGTATCATTTTAACATAAACAAATTCACCAATAAGAAGGTTAAGAAACCTTTTTGTAATACTTCATAATTTCTTATAAAAACTTTAAAGTTTTCCTTTTCACATTTCAGTTCTAAACCCATCCGAAGTAGATTTTCACACATGACGTGTGGCAGAGCCAACTTTTTTTTTTCTCACGTGGATAACCAATTGTCCCAACATTGAATAATTTATCCTCTCCCATTACAAATAATGGGAGCTGTTGCAGGTAATGTAATGTCAGCTGTTGCAGGACAGCTGGGAAATTCCCTGGGAAATAGACTCTGAGAAGAGATGTCCATGCACCTTTGTTTAGGGGGGAGTGCTCTTGGGAACAATACCTACGGGGCAGTGAGTGAAGCAGGACTAGACAGAGGTGATGCAGTTGCAACAGAGGCCTCAGCTGATCACACAGGGAGCTCTGAAGCTGGGCTGGCCCCCCAGAGTTGTCCCGTACAAGGCAACAAGCTTGGGCCTTTGTACCTGTACACACAGACCAGGCATTGGGCAAGGCTGCCCTTGAGGAGGGGGTGTAACCTTGGGTGAGGCAGCTCTCTTTTGCAGAGGGCAGTACCTGGTCAGGGACCCAGCTGTCAGTCATGGCTGTCAACACTCCCAGCAGCTGAGGGAGCAGGCCCTTGGTCTTGAAAGGCGGATCCGGGTGGCACACATGGCATCCACAATACCACCATTGTCATATGATACATGGAGTATTGTATTCAAATGGACTCTTTTTTCCTATGAAATAATTTCTAGCCATGTCCATCCTGGTCTCCCACATGTAATCTAATTTGTCTATAGTGCCTTTCAAATATGTACCCATAACTGCACTGAAAACTCCAGATTCACCATTTTCTCCCTTGACATGAATATCTATTACTAACGTAGCCTGAATTTTTGTTTTCAACAGCCACGTTAGCCAACTGGCTCAAAATCAATATGTTGTCAACTAAAACTGAAGCCAAAATCTCCTATGTCCTTTAAGTGGATATTTTAATCATAATGCAGGATGTTTCCATTGTTCCATTTAGCTTAGAAAGAATTTAACAAGCTATGATTCAGTCATCTAACACCTCTCTCCACTTCAGTTTTTATCTAAATTTGATTAACGCTGCCAAAAGACATTGAAAAGAAAAGATCCGAACAGGGCAGACAGCAGTGATGGGGTGTGCCAATGGTACCCTTCTACATTTTGACACAGACCTATTAATCAACAATCAGAGTATGACTGTTCAACTGGCTGCAGACTCAGCATATTTTAATGTAGCATAGTGTCTTCCATGCACTCAGGGCAGGAATCTCAGAGTGATCCTTGACTCTGTTTTCCCCCTGCAGAACCAGTCACATTCATTTAGTTTTGAGTCTACAGAGTTTTGGAATCTATTCCTGATTACCACTAACACCAAGACAATTACAGACTCTTTTAATTCTCATCCTTGTTTTCAATTTATCACATCCTATAATCACCTCTCATTTGCCATTGTTAAATATCTGGTGCACAATAAACAAAAAAAGTTCACTCAGCAATTATTGAGCCAGAATTTATGTAACATATACCATAAGCTATGTCAGATGTGATACTATATATTAGAGATACAAAGATGAATAAAGCATAATCTCTGCTTTCATGAAGTTCAAATTCTAGACAGGTAAACAAATAATTATGATGTAATGTGAATAAAGTCCCATGAGATTACAGAGGAACAAGTGTTCATGAGGGGAATCAGAAGCCTTCAATGGAGATAACATTTAGAATTTTTAAAAAAGTTTTTATTTTGGAATAATTTTAGATTCATAGAAAAGTTGAAAAATACAGTTCCCTATATCCTTCCCCCAGCTACCCAACATTATGTCAAAGTTGACATTTTGCATAATAAAGGTTAGGATGGATTTTGAATCATTTAAAGGAATTTATCAGGCTATCTCATTTAGAGAAATAATGTATGAATAAAACCATTGAAACATGAAATACTAAAAATAATATCTAATTTTTTTGGAGAATTGTGTGTTAGACACTGTGCCAAGCCCTTTAAATATATCAGCCAATCTTACAACAACACACAAATGGTTAATATATTCTCTATCATATATAATTACTAAACTATATATATGTTATATACATATATATAGTATCCATCTGTTACAGATGAGAAAATTGAGCCAGCTGCCAATCTTCTGGTAGGTAGTAGAGGTGTGATTTTACACTGAAGTGTTCAGCTCTAGCATACATTCACACCAGTATACTGTGATTAGTATGATCCAGAAATGGAGAACAATCTATTATGGATACAGATTAGGATATGTTAAGGAAAGTTGTGGGGACAGGGTTCTGATAATGGAAGCAGAAGACAAGGCCAGAAAGGGAATGGAAAGTTCTAGATAATGGAAGGATATTGTGGAAGGTAGAATTCTAAGATAGTCCCAGAGATTACTGTCCTCTGCTACACTGCCCAAAATTAATCCCCTCTCCTTGAACAAGGGCAGAGCCTGTGAACATGATGGCCTTTCATTTCCATGATTAAATCATGTTACATGGCTAAAAGTGAAGGAATTTTGCAGGTGTAATTAAGGTCCCTGGTGCGCTCACACTGCCCCACTGATTCCAGGCCTCAAATTCTCATGTTATTATCCAAGTCTACCCATTCCTTTCCTGGCCTTGACTGTTCCCAGTCTTGGAAACCTGTCCCATAACCCATTCTGTAAAGACCCTGCTCTGCTACATAATGACAGAAGCTTTACAAGCAAATTAATATAATGACTTATGAGTTTTGCGCATAGCTTTTGGAAATCAATTACATGGCCTCAACTTATGTTTGCATTGTATACAAGTTTTCTAGCAACAGTGCTTTCACACAGAAGGCAAACTGCAAGGATGAGTGTTAGGCACCCAGCAAGGGGGCCTTGCAGGACTCACCTGAATCACAGCCTAGAAGAGTTACAGGTACCTGCCCAGCCTTCTAGTTCACCAACGTGCTGGGTCATAAAGAGTACCTCGGCGCAAATGTGCTGGCCTTTGATCCTGCATAACACAACACGGTTAATCTGTGACCAGGGAAATACATGAAATGTTAAGCTGCCTCAGGTTTCTATTTCGAGTTTGATCACTTCACTACCTCTCAATGACTGGCTTTGACAATCAAGTTAAGACTCAATTTAAAATTTAAAAAGGTCCGTTCTGGTAAAGTTGATCATGTTGTAAAGTTATTCCAATTAAAAGAACAGTTTCTTTGTTTACAAAAAGACTTGGCTTTGGGTACCCAAGTTGCATTTAATTCCATTCTCATCTTTTGGCATCCTAAACGCATTTGAAGATTAATAGTTTTAGAGTTAATTAAAAACAAAAAAGCATTGTCTAGCAAAACAGGGTCACTAACAGCATCTAACATCAATAGTAATCACATGATATGGCATGAAACCAGTTTCATTCTATTTACCATAAAATAAATGAGAAAAATTTGTCCCTGTTAGCAGTTTGCAGACCAAGTTCTCTCATCATTTATCCATCCACTTATTCATTTATTTAATAAAACATTTATTGAGTACATGCCATGGGTCAGTTACTGAAACGGATTCCATGAATATAATGATGAATATGACACCATCGCTGCCTGTGAGAAGACCTTTTTAAAAAAACAAAAATAAAGAGACATTTGCTTCAATTTTGGTGTGTTCCATCACCAGCAGAAACACGTTCCAAATGAAAATGGGACACCAAGAACACAGCAGGGGAAAACCCATTTTACTTTGCTGGGTGGCAGTGTCAGCGGAAAGAATTCCCAACCATTCCGTCTATTATTCCCAAGGGCAATTTTTGTCTCTCACAGTCACTGCCTTGTCACTGTGAATTGAAAGCTTGTTTTTAATTAAAGTCAATAACCACAAAATTTTTTTAAATCAATGTATATTGATCTACTATTCATGGAACTGCAGAGTGCTCATCCAAAGGACAAGGTAGGGTCCTATGTTCAAAAGCTTTGTGAGAACTTCATAGTAACACAAAGAACAATGAGTGAATATAATAAAAATATATATCAATGTGATAAGATATCAATAACTGAGGATCAAAACCCATTGTCTTGACAAAGATAAAGACATGGAAATCAAGAGGATAAGATTACATTAGTTGCAGAAATTGAGAAAGTTTTGTTGAGGAAAAATGTAATTTCAATTCAGAAATAATTGGTAGGAAGAAAGGAGACCTTTGTTTTTCTTTTCTTTTGCTATTTCATCCTTTAATTTATGATTTCATATTGAAATGACATGAGTAATCAGACATGCAATTTCAATTCCTTTATAATTTAATTAAAAATATAAAACCCTGATTAAATTCAAGGCTACTGAGTAAACTACACTCTATGGGGAGTACATCAGAGGTATCATATGTGATCCCTGCCCTCAAATTTTTTTACAAATTAGATGGAAATCCACTATTAACCTATACATAACAGTAAGAGACCAATAAAGATGCTACATAAGTAAGTGTCTTGAAAAACAGAAGCAAATGTAGCAGCTTTAATCAATAGCAAATCTAGAAGTCCACATAGAATAATGGTTGTGACCTATTATTAGTAGCATCATTTCATCACTGGAAAACACCAGGAAGAACAGGTTCTTAAAATCGTTTCTGGTCCTATGAGCCAACAATGATCTGTAATTATGATGAAGCTAATGTCTTGTAATGCTTTATGAAGTATTTCCATTGATATTATTTCATTTTATTCTTAAAAGAATCCTATGAATTTGATATAGTTTCTTCCAGCAACTGCAGTCAGGGAGGTAACAACAAGGTATAAAATCAGTATTGCATTGACTCTACCAATTTTGGTGTTCCTCTCTCACCCCCACCAGTTTCTCCTGAGTCATTCTGGGAATCCTGTGTGCTCCCAGATTAAATCCTCCCCCTCAACACTGCTGTCCTCTCTTGCTCTGGCTGCACAAGGAGCTCCTGATGCTCCAAAAATTGGCACCAGGGCGGCTGCAGTCAAAGGTGCCAGATGTGCTGCCCAAGGCACAACTGCCTCCCTCTTCCCCTTCTCCTTAGGAAAAGATAAAATCTCATTCATTCTGCCATAAATAAATATGATACTACATAAAAATCTAGTTCATTACACCCCTCCACACCGTGCTTCAACAGCACCTTGTGTGGGGACTCTGCATCCACAAGTTTGTACATTCTGTTATGCAGAACTTGCCTTCAATGTTTAAAGGAAATTTTAGTAACATTATTCCTTAGATTTTCACACTGGTTTTTATTGCAGTCCTCTCTCCGTGGGATCTAGGCATGAGTCTGGGGGGCTGGGTCGGCAGGAAATCTGGAGGACATACGTCATGCTATTTTCAGTGTCGTCCCACCCCCTCAAAGCTGGTGTCCTCAGAAGTGCCTCAAATTCTTGCTTTCCTTTGCGAGAACTCTGTCCTGTGATGACTGACCCAGCACTCAGCAAAATATTCTCAACAGGCCCGACCATCAGATTATCCAGACTTGTCTAGACAGGTCTCAAGCCTAGCTCAAGCTGCACATGTTATTTACTCTCCACAATTCCTCTGGGCTAACCTGGAAACCAACAGCTTTACTCAGGCACAGAATTGTGCCAAACACAAAACTCAAACTCAAAATTTTAGCATAGGTTTAAGACACAAAAAATATATATATCCTAACATTTTAGGAAAAAATATGTGAAACCTGGATGAACAGCCTCATTGTGAACAAAATTGTGTTTACATGAATTACAAAACTTTGAATCTCAATGTTTGAAGCCCTCCCTCACTTGCTTAGCATGAAATCCAGTCTTTCTTCAGGTTTTTCCTCCCCAGTTATGCCTTCCCCGGGTCCTACAAGGTTTCCATGCTTGAGGCCCACTGCCCTTGTCGTCCTTCTGGTCTTTTGCTCAGTCACTCAGCTGTCTTTGGGTTGTTAACAACATCTTCCGGATCACTGAAGCTGGGCCTTTTCTCTTTGTCTGGCCAACAAGACAGTTCCTGCTTCTCTTGAATGTCTCTTCCATACCACAAAACTGCTGGACTTCTGATGACAAATTTCTTTCTTCCCTTTGTGCCAAATCCCCTTCTCCCTTGAGTGTAGGGGGCACCCCTAGGAGGAGGAGGAAATGTTTGTGCACAGATATCTTGGCCCAGACTTGTTCTCTCGTGGTACTTTTCCTTCAGTTGTTCATTGTTCTTCCCTATTGGCCAACATCCTTCAAGGATCCCACAAATCTGTCTATATCCTGTACATTTCTGAATTCCAATTCTGATCTAATTTCAAGTTCTTTCCTATAAAGCTCTGGGCCCTATAGAAAAATCTGGTTTTGTATCAGAACAATCCATGACTGTCAACCTTCTATGAGAGGGAAGAAACTTCAGAACATGCTATGATAGGAGGCTGAGCTGCCAGGGCACAAAGAGGAACTCTAGGGGTATGGTATGATCTAATAGCACAGCCCAGAGGCCACAATCAGAAAGCAGATGAAGTGAAATAGGCAGTAACAGTCATTTAACTGATGACAGCTACCAGGAGGAAGAGGGTGGGGCCAGAATGGTATCTACAGTTTTCAAAGAGCATCCTCTCTTAGGATTCCATAGGAATAAAACAAAACATACCTTTTCAAGATTTCAATTTAATAAAATGCTTGTAATCCGATTACAACCATAAAAGTTTGTCTTTTTTAAATGCCCCAACCAATGATGCTAGGAGGCAGAATAGTTATGTGAACAAACATGTCCAATAAATTTTTCTTCAAAATTTAATATCTATTTATTTAAAAAACAGTTTTCTCTTTTAAATTTTTCAGTGGTGATTACTTGTAATCATGGTGTTAATTCTGCCATTTCTACACATCTCTAAAATTACTTTAGATGGCTGTATGTAGCCTAAGGCCACAGACTGCCACCCTTGCTTCACATCTTGTGTTCTGAATCCAAGAATAGAAAAAGAGACAAATGGAAAACAATTCAGTAGAAGGTGTTATCCTCACAGCACAATTCAACCTTAATCTGGGAAAACAATTCACGTGCATAGAACTGGTTCGGGGTTTTGAAACATCAGGTGTTGGCCCTGGTCCTGGCCTTTCAAACATACTGCCCTTTGAAAAACAAAACTTGAATGAGGAAAACACTCATCATTTATTTTATATGGAAACCAACCTCATAATACAAATTGTTCCTTGGTAGAAAACTTATTTCATATTTCATATGCTAATTAGCTATTCTTAATTTGAGGTAACTGGGGAAGATATTTTTAAATTCTCTTTGTGCTTTTCACATAAAACAAGCAGGCACAATGTGATATCAATCATTGTTAAATATAAGAGCTTTCTTTTTTAAAAAAACATAATTTTTTCTGAATTTATAGATTAAAAACCATAACACAAGGACTGCTAATTCATTCACTTTCTCCACGTATGTACTTTTAACAGTAAAAAGACAGTCCACTGAATCAAATTTAGAGGGAGAATGGTCACATGAAAAATGAAACACTGTAATAACCATGTAGTATCAAGATAACCATTGTTCTATAACACACCATAGCCCACACAAGCACATACATTCTTCTTCACTCTGTAGAGCATTTAAAATGCTGTTCTTTCTATATTCCTTCACTAATAAACTGGAGGAAAATGCCGTAGCCACCACTTCCCCTTACTCACGAACTACTCCTCTCCAGCCTCTTACATCTACTTATAGACTGATCACTCTACTGAAGTAGCTCCCTCAAAGGGGATGATGGCTGAACTCATCTGCATCATCCACTCTCCCACGTGCCCCTACAGATCCTCTGTCCACCCTTCTCTATGCTCTTGGCCCTGGAGGGCTGACGGTGCAGCACACAGTTACACTCTGCCTTCTGGTTGGGCCAGTTAGAGGAGGGTTATAGGAAGATCAAAGGAGATTGAAGCCACAGCTTCCTCTCTGCTGTTTCTGCCAGGCGGTCGCCTCTGCTAATCTCCCCTCTCTGGTTCCAGTGACCACGGTCCCCCTTGCCCCTTAGGCCTGGGGGCATCTGTTCCCTGTCAGGACTCTGACTAATCCAGCAGCCTCTTTGAATCACCTTCTTCTGTTGGTTTCTGGATTATGCTCTATCCTCATCTAATCCTACCTCCTAGACTGCTCCTTCTCGGGTGTTGCTTTCACAGCTCTCCAGGAACGCACAATTCCCTTTGTTGCAGTGCTGTGTCCTCAGTGCTGAGCTTCTTGCCTCATTAAAGGGCATGGGAAAAGTACAGAAAAGCACAGTTTAGCTATAATCCTACACCCCCCCCCAAAAAAAACCACATACACACACAGAACCTCTCTAGGTGGTGAATTTGGTTTTTATTTTTAAAAAAGTACTTAAACCACTCTTGAAAAATCACAAAAGTGACACATTCACCACAACCAGAGAAACAATGCAAAAACATGTAAAGAAAAAAAAATTAATGGCTCTTCCCCAATGCTTCTGTACCTTTCCCCTTCACCTCATTCCCCACCTCCATCCACATGGGAATGCTAACAGGCTGGCCAGTCTTTTTCCACACCTGTCTCCACGATATTCAAACCCATATCAAACATATCTATTCATATATGGGGAAGCGAGATATTTGTTTTAAAAAGACTGAGAGCGTTCTATATATTATTTTGTAACTCAATAGATAAAAATCTAGATCAATATTCTGAATAGCCTCGTAATATTTCAGAGTATAAATGTACATTTATTTAGCCATTTCTCTACTGATAGACATTTAAATTTTTTCTGGTTGTTTTTGCCACTACAAACAATGCTGTAATGGACACTCTTATGCATATATTCTTATTGGTGCATACATTTATGTAAGCTAAATTCCTATAAGTGGGATTGCTGGTCACAGTTACATATAATTTTAATTATGACCCCATTACTTTCTCAAAACTACATAGCAACAGCTTTTTTTGTGCCCTTCCTTTTGTTCTCCCTTTGCTGTGACAATCGTCTGGTAGTCATCTGTGGTGTATGTATCATGCTCTGTAAACCTATATCTTGCTCTTGCCCTATAATCCTATCTTTCTCTCCTCAATAAACCTCATTTTTGTGCTTGCCTTATAAAAAAAAAGTATATAGCAACATAATTTCTGTCAATGTAATTCCTATATTTATTTTATGTGCATATAATATGCTATATGCAATTTTTAAATCCTCTTTTTCTCTCTTAACATTAATTATAGGCAATTTTCTATGTACTGCATACTTTCTGTAGTAATCCTAAATGGCTGCATATATCATTATGAAGCCTGCATATATCATTATTAGGATTACTACTTTCTGTAGTAATCCTAAATGGCTGCATATAACATTATGAAGCTTCTTTAAAATTTTATGGGAATTGCATCAAACCTGTATATTAACATGTGAAACTTTATATCTATTCACCATAATATATGTCCAGAGAGAAATCAAAGCTTTGACAGATGCAATAGGTACAATAAAATCTATTACATTAATGCCTCTCAACCCTTAATCAGCCAACATTAATTATATCTTTTGATGGTCACAAGAATTGATCAAATGATTCTCAATATCAACAAGAATTATGCCGGGGGCGTATGTTTCCATCACTACTTTACTGACCTCAATCCAAGGAAAATGATCACAAGACTGCTGAAGAGCACACTAAAGACTGTGCATTTCCTAAGGATGGCATTAAAAGGGTCTATTTCGGATCAAAGGAAAATGAAAATGAGCAAAACAAAGGAATCTCAGCACCAAGCCCCAAGGACATCATACACAGGTTAGCACAACTAGAGTCCCTCAAGGTTTGAGGCAATACTATGTTTCACAAAGATTTGGGAACATTGTACAGCAGTCTCCATCACCAAAATAAAACCAACTCCAAGGTTGGCATTGGAGGGAGCCATGAGAAGACAAATCTGGCCACCATGCATTGTTAAGATATTCTGTATCTGAGCATATTGTCACCAAATAAGAGATTCCTGTGCACAGCCCTGTGAACAAAGAGTTAGGAAAATTAAAGGCAATAGAAGGTGGATCAATAGCCTCTGTGACACTTTTATGCCACTTCTTTTGTGGATGGTAATGTCAGCTTTAACTGCTTGGTCTTGCAAGAAGGAGAAGGGGATTTCACTGTTTCCTGGGAATTACTACTTGCCTGTAATACTTAAGAGTCTTCCAACTGGAAACGGATCTGATTACTTTTGCCAGACTTAATCTCTTACTTGAGCAGTTAATGAGAGCTTTCAATAATCTTAATCACATCACTTCAATAAAATACCTAGATGTTATTTCCGTAGGATATAAATGTCCACAGATCATAAACTCAGCCTGGTTAATAGCTAACGTGGGATAAAGGTGGGAGTTGGATTCAGATAAAGGCCCACTGTTCGGTGATGGTAAATGAATTATTCACCCTTCCTCTGGGTTGCTGGTGACTGTCTGAGGTCTCTGCTGGGACTGGGTAGAGGAGAAATGAAGTGAAAGGCAGAGGCAGCTGGAAGCAGGAACGTTCTCCCTTTATGGGCCCACCAGCTGCAGGAAGTCACTAAAGAATATAGAAAATAAAAAGGACTCACGACTACAGGAAAGGGGAAGTAAAGAAAGGAAAGGGGACAAGAACACCAGATACAGACCAAAGATACTATCTGGAGAATTCCCTCTCTCATGCCTTTTAAAGGAAGGCCAAAAAGAGATAAAGTTCTAGGGAAGGTCTCCACATAAGAGAAGTTATCCATGTCAGATAAAAAGTCTCTCCCACTCCTACTCTCCTTCCCCTTCCCAACCTCTTCTTTTACAAGGTTAAAAGCACAGGAGGTCCCCCTGGCAAGGCATAGCTCTGATTCTTATGAGGCTCCTGAAAGTGCTACTGAAGATCCCAGTGGAAGGCTGAGGACTCAGTAAAGGGGATGGTTATGAGCAATCGCATGCAGAGGCCCAAAGAAAGTGTGGTCATCCATTCAACTTGTCCCCTGGCAGGCTCATGGCCAGTCACCAAGGGAAACCAAATGTCTTCTGTGTGCCTGCCTTGACTCAGATAGCAGAGCTTTTATCATTTTTCCTTTTTACATAGAAAAAAGACAACAAAATAATAAGATAATCCTAACTCAGGGAGAAAAAGGATTTACTGAAGATCAATGTATTTAATACATAGTTTCTAAGGGGGCACACACAATGCTAGAATTTGGTGTGATTTTTAAAAGGAACCTTTGAAGTTAAGGCAGCCATTCCACATCCATGCCCCTAGACTTCTCCCACCTAATAAATCCAGAGAGCTTCCTTGCCACGTATTTCTAAGTCCCTAGCATCCACAGGGAGAAAGAATTTTCATCACTACGGTTCTATGATACATGATATAACATCTACAGTTCTATGACTTTCCTGGTGAAGCTGATTGGTTACACTATGAAAGTAGCAAGACTTACCAAACTAAGATTGATATATTGCAAAAACAAGGTGAAAAGCATTTGCTACATTTTTAAAGAACCACTCCCTGGATCAGTGCTTTAGAGAAATTTATAAAATGTCACAAATTCAAAATGAACAACAAGCTTTTGAAACTCCTCTTTCCTGGACAGATATTTTTATCTCAAAAATTGTACATGATGTTTTCTACAACCTTTAAGAGACCATATATCATATTACGAGCTACTACCTAGACAAAGCATTGACCATATGCTGTTAAAGGAAGGCTGAAAAAGAACGTATTATTTACACAATGGCATACAAAACCCTGAGCATCTGGCCTAGAAAATGTAATGAATATAGGAGTGGCACTTCTTACACACTGTCTTTTTTGATCTTAGTGAATTAAAAAATAATTTTCATGTAAAATTTTAAATCACAATAATGATACAAGTCTGAACAAAGTTTCTTCAAATGAGACTGAATTCATCCTTCTTCTGGTAAAAAAAAAAAGTTTTCAGCATGAAATTACGGCACTTACAGAGGTGATTACTACGAAAAGAAAACAAAAACTCTCTAAATACAGACAGATAATCTAAAACACAGCATGTTTTTGCTCTTCTGCTTAGAGAATCCCTATAACAACTCCAGCAGCATGAACAGCAGAATTCAGGTCAAGGGGCCAATTACCCAGTGTTAGCATCAAAGGCAGGGACAAGTTACTACTTCTCTCTGCCCGTTCTTGTTTCCTTTGAGAGTCCCTGTGGTAGACAACCATGGAGGCAGCTTTAGAAGGTGCCAGAAGAAAAAAAAACATAGAAAGTTATTTACAAATTACGGCTTCTGGAAGCAACTACATCTCTGAGCCCCTAAGTCAACACCATCCTCACCATCTCCACTCTCACCTGTCCCACTCCCAGTTTTCTTGCTACAAAATGAACTAACAAGCCTAGGAATTTTGGCCCATTGTTAACCAGCCAGTCTCTAAATAGCACAAGCAGATTGATAGTTCTTGAATCACCCAAGAACAGACTGAAAGCATTTTAACTAACCTGGAGGTGACTGATGCTGGGGCTGAGCTGTGGTCCTCTCTGGCCCCACGCTCTTTTCCAAAGTTTCCCCAGGCGCCAATCTTGGTTGGCCTGCTCTGAGGGAGGCTGGGCTGGCTCCTTTGGTCTCCGTGACCTTTGCAGAGGATGGTGGCTCCAAGGTGTCAGCAAACGAGGACCCAGAGAAGACACTGCTCTTTCTACCAGGAGAGTCATGAAGAATAGCTTCCCTCTCACCAGGTAGCGGAGGGAGCCGGAGGATCCTGTGATGCTGCTGAGGGCTGGGGACTCTCGGAGACACAGGAGAGGGAACAGGTGACGTCCATTTGCGTGTGCTAGACTGAGGGGATGAATTATTAAATGCCACGCCGCTGAGAGCCGCTGGTGCTGGCGGGGAAGGCCTTTTCTCATCACCTCTGGGTTGTGAGGAGCGGGGACCTACACCGTGGGGCAGATCAAGGAACAAAGATTTGCGGCCACTTGGGGGCAGCCTGCCTCGCTTCTTGCTTCTGGTTTGTGAGAGGGCGTGGGTGGCTCTATTGCTGAGCGGGAAGCCCAGCCTTTTCCCCTCGGTGGCTTCATCTAACTTCTCACTCTCTATCACCTTCAGGAGGACCTTGTTCACAGCCCCCTCGGCACTGGCTGACGCAGTCGATGACTGCAAGGGCCCGTGCCCTCGCTGCTCCTTGCCCTGCCGCCTGGAACCACGAACCCCAGCCTCGGCTCCGGGGACGGTGAGCAAGTCTGCTTTGGGTATAAACTCAGCTTGGGCTGCTGGGCAAATGGCAATCCTTTCCTCAGCCTCAGGATGCGTTTTAACTACTCTCTGTATCTGAGAGGACAGATCCTGGACCTTGGCCACCACTTTGGAAACAGGTTCCCTCTCACAAGTCCGCTCAGCTGACTTCTCTGTCCCCTCCCTCTCTGCCTCAGGATGCTTCTCCGGGTCCTGGCGACTTCCAGGCAAACCTGTCTGCTGATGCTCCAGCCCATGAGGCCTCCTCAGCGGCTCTGGAATGCCACCATGTCCTGCCTCTGGGGAGCTGCAGTCAGCTGGCCGCGCTCCCCTTCCAAGCCCAGTGTCCTTGGAAGCCGTCCCAAAGTCCCCAAATCCAAGATCTGCATCCAGTGTCCTGGAGATATCTGGGGGACAGCTCTCTCTCCTCTGCAGGGAAGAGGTAAGTGCCCCATTTGGGAGCAAGTTTCCTCTCTCCTCTAGGAGCCAGAGATTAGGCCTTGCTCGAGAACGAGGAAGGGAGTTGCTGCAACAGATCTGGTCCTTCCCCATCTGAGGAGCTGATTCCTGGCCCCCACGCCCTTTCCTTCGTGTCCTCTTCTGCAGGAGCGCCTCAAAGTTCTCTCTCCTGCCACCAAACCTCCGGGCCTTTTTGTTCCTGTGGGCACTCCTCTTATTGAGAGAGCCCACGGGGAGCTCCCCCAGCCAGTCGCCGGCACTCTGGAAGCAGTCGTCCTCGGGGGCCAGGCTCACGGACAGCTCCGGCAGCTTCCCCTCCTGGTTCCCCATCGTGATCCCCAGGATGTGGTCTGAGCTCAGCAGACTGGCCAGCAGTCTCTCCCTCTCTGTCGTGAGTTTGTACAGCTCAGTTAGAATGTCTTTCGTCGGAGTCTGCTTGAAAAATATGTCACCTGGATGTTCGCTCGGCTCCTGGCTGAGGCTGACGATGTCTGGCCCCTCCCTGACTTGGTAGCAGTTATGAAAACCTTTACTGGATCTGTCTAGAGTTACAGTGCCCTTGTATGAAAATCCTCTGACTTCCCCCCTTGGAAGATAGAAGCTGATGTAGCAGAGTTCGGTAATGGGCTTACGCAATTGGAGGGTGCAGTGAGTGCCTTCCATTATGCCTACCTAATTATTCATGCCTTGGAGATGCCGGTCTGTGGTCAGGCTTCCCAGGCTCCAGTGGTGAGGCATGTGATGGTGGCTGTGCAGAGAGAGCAGCTGACAGTCATCTCCAGCAATGAGACTGCCTGTTAGGGGAACAGGGGAAGAAAGCAGCTTGTCTCACAGACTGCATAGATCACACACCAACATCAATGAAAGCATGACCATGACTTATCCTTCCTCTCCACCTGACCTCAACAGCTCAAGGCCAACAGCCTGATTTCAACCTTTTCCCCACACCCACTCCACTCCTGACTGGTAGAGCTTTTCTACAACTGAGATATGGGGGAGTGCTCTAATTTTAGCCCCAGGACAAAAGTTCCCTTTCCTCACATGGGCACTCACTCTGCAACCTAGATTAGGTCTCTCGACTTCTCCAGGCCTCAGTTTATGTTCTTCTATAAAATAAAGCTATCAAAACTCCCAGAAATCCTGAGGAAAGGGGGCTTTGAGATACTTAGAAATCATAGCTGCTTTAATAACTCATGTTTGGAATATTACATTACAAAGATGAGCCAAGCCTTTTTTTATGCTCCAAAAAGCACCTTCTAAAATTTGAGATTAATTATCTGTTTAACTTCAAGCATAGTGTGAGGAAAAGGTTTTAGGCTGAAATTTGGAGACACAAGTGAAAATTTAAATTTGAAAGTCTAAAATGCAAATAAGTAACTCAGGAGTCTCGATCAAGTTTTGCTATTGTTTGTATTGTCACCTTTTTTTCCACTTGTTGCCTACTTGAGGCCAAATGGAATGGCAGAGGAAAAGCAAAAAATCTATAAGCCACTGCTGGCCCTATAGGAATTTTCAATGATTTCACCACAGAAGCAAAGGTGTCTTCTTCCTTTTGTGATTTGAGAGATATCAGAAATGTCTCTGTGGCTAACATCCCCCTACACAAACTTAGGGCTTAGAATTCTATACCACAATACTTTGTTTCTTAAGATATTGCCCAGTCTTCAAGACTTCCTTGCTGAAAAGAAACTCTCTGGGAATGATAACACAGTAACTATTTATTAACCATCAATATCTTTAGTGAATTATTTTCCTCAAATCTTTTCTAACTGGTTGTAAATAGGAAAAAGCTACATAAAAGTACATTTTGAGTGAAGAAAGAAAGGAGGAAGGGTTTTGTAATAGAAACTCCTTGAGGAAAACAGACAAAGCTAAGAGTGATAAAATGAAGGTTAAAAAAATGCAGACATTTGGTCAACCCAGAAGTGCCAAGAAGACTCAAAGTACTCACAGAAAGGGTTATAAGGGCATGAAAAGAAGAATCACAGAAGAGATGGAAGGCCAGGAGAGGCCTTGCCTCTCACAGTTGTATATGGGACTGTTCCCATTCCAGTAGTCGTATTTTAAAACCTCTCTGCGATGCTCATTGCTGGCATTTCCTACAGATATACATGTGTATTGATACAGAATAATTATTGGTACTTACTCTCTGGATACATCCAAGAACTTGTGAGGTGTTCCTTTATCATATGCTTTACAAAAATCAGTTATAAAAGCAATTGCAGAGCTGTCAGTATCCACTGTGCACAATGCAGAGCACTAAGCATTAGGAATTCAATTTATGCACTCTCAGACAAGCTGAAGGGAAGCAGCAGAGGTGCTATTCTGAGTTGTGGAAAAAATGGGATGCCCCCCTCTGTCTTCAAGCATCCTTCTCCTCTAGCTTCTCTTACCTCCTCAATTTCCCTGGATTAGGAGAAGTGTGTGATGTTGGGGGAGGAGCAGTGTTAAAATTGTTCAGAATCCGTTTAAAGTGGCAGCACAAAATTCATGCTGTAACTTCAAATAGGAATAGACTAAGAGCCTCTTCCTTAAGAGAAAATTCTTATGTATTGGGCATATATACGCATATACTTTCATTCCATGATCTCATTTAGTCAGCACACTTCCATTTTATAGATGAGGAAACTAAAATTCAGAGAGATCAAGGACTTGTCTAAGGGAATATGGCTCAGAAGAAGCAAGTTTCAAACCTAGGTCTGTCTCACTACATTGCTTCACAGGTGAAGCTGCTCCTCATCTACTGCCTTCTACCAACAAGTTGGTTTTCTGGGTAATTTGAATAGAAGAGTTCCTTTATTTTTGCTAACTTGGTGTTACATAATTTCTTCAACATCTCACACCTTGCTACTTTCAACACTCATTGGATACCTTCAGCATGTCTGCTCCCTAAGGTTATCTCTTAAAGACTATAATCTAGAAAAAGGGCACCAGAAGTTCATTACATTTATAAGTAAAAATTGTCTATACCTGTCAAGTGGAACCCAATGAAGGTTCTAATTCAGAAATTAAAATGGAGAAAGACTGCTATAAAGGCTATATCTTTTATGAGAATAACAGACACGTGGTGCCCCTTTACAGCATTATGTACTTTTTTCTCCTGATCTTTGCAAGTCTTGGTTGTATAAATGGAGAAAATGTCATGATTAGTATGTTGGTCACAGTTGGGAAACTCAAGTCAAGGTTTAGAAAATTATAACATTGGATTTTATAGTGATAAAGCCACAATTCAAGGAAGGAAGCTACTATTATGGGAAAAAAATGAAAGGAAAAAAAAAAAAACCTTCACACTATTGCCTCATCCACCCAGAAACTTCAATATAAGAGTGCTCTTACCACACTTGTGATACCCAGATCTGAAGCCAAGGAGGAGCAGAACAGAGGAAGAAAAAAAGATATGGGAGTTTGTCTCGTGCTCTTGGGACTATGATTTCTTTGATCTGGGCCCTGGGAACCAGTAGTGTGGTAAGTAACTCTATTGTGCTAAGGAGCTTTCATATCCCGGGATCCAGGGGGAATCAATGAAGAATTCTAAGCAAAATGTTACTTGTTTAGGTTTATAGTACAGAAGATGACTCCAGAAGCACAGTGGGGACCAGACCAGTAGGAAGTGAGACTGGGGCACAAACCACTTAGAAAGGCCTTTCAGTATCCCAGAAAGAAGTACTGATGCCAAGACCAAAGCAGCGTTTGTGTGGATGGAGAAGAGACAGTCAATTTAAGAAGACAGAATTGATAGGACCTAGTGACTGACTGGACAAGTGTGACAAGAAAGAGTTTGTTTTCATGATTTTAGATTTAGGTGACTGGGCAGATCGCGGTGCCATTCACAAAGGTAAGACTTGCAAGAAGAGGAACAGGCTCCAGGGGAAGATGATGAATTCGGTGTTGGAAATATTGAATATGGGGTATCAACTGAACAGTCATGTAGATGGGCCCAGGACACTGCTAGATGCAAAGCGCTAGAGCTCCGGAAAGAGATCTAGATGAAAGTTACACATGTAGAAGGAATCATATAATATATAAGGAGTTTCAATTGCAGGTAAGAGGAAGTCAGCACACTCCATCCTCTCTCTCCCACTGAATGGAACTGAAAAAAAAAAAAAAAACCGAAAAAAACCACCTGCAGAGTATGCATTGAGCAGCTATTTGAATGCTCTGAAAGGAAACAGTAGCAGGCAGATTGGTGAGGAATACCAGGCTTTGAAATATCACCCAACTGTAAAGCAACTGAGTTTCCCAATTTTTTCCTCCGGTTGCCCTTCAGCCTGGACTCAAATGAGCCCTGGCCATGGAAGTGAGTATCAGCACAGAGAAAGCTGCAGGAGAAGCCCTCTCACTCAGCATCAGGAGTAGGAAAAAGGTCTCCCGTCAGTGAGAGCAGCAACAGTATGAGCCTGTGGGCACCTAAAACTCAGAGAGGAGAACATTCCTCTTTGATCACAGGATTTAGCCCCAAGACATATGGGGGAAAACTCCCATTCCTTTTTTTCTTACTCTGTTCTGTTCTTCATTTGTTTCAGATGTGGGCACAGTTGCAGGAAGTTTGCAGCAGCCAGGGGTAAATAAAGTCCCAGATTTCTGGCTAAGGGACTGAAATTAGAGCCTCAGGGAGCCCAAAAGTATGGAGGAGATTGTGGGCAATGAGGAGCTTAGAAAGTGACCCCCTAAAGTTCTTTGTGGACACCTGAATTCACCCCAAACTGTGCATCGTGGGTCAGATCTTAAACAGCATACAAAGGACTTTGAAAACAAACTGGCCATTTCCCAGGGCCTAGACTAGCCACTGTGTGACACCTACATGGGACAGATCCAAAGAACACCACACAAGATTTGAAAATGGAGCCGTCATTAAAACCACAACACACAGAAGGCTCATTGGACATGAGCAAATGGACTTCAACCTCAACCCTCTAGTGTGTTCCACGTCAGAAGGCGGCGTTAGAGCAGGGCAAACTCTTCTCTGTGACAATCATTAGAAAAGCCAGAGTGCAGTGCAGAATCACCACACATATTTTCAGTCTGAGAAACCTAAGGAAAAAGAACCTAAGTCTTAAGAGAAAAAAGCAAAATAACAAAATCAATGTAGAGTGGGGTTAAATACACCAGCACTGCAATTCCATGCTGTGTTCACAGGACTATTTCAAGCAGCATTGCTTCATTGTACTTTGACTCAAATGAGTCAGCTCCGCAAAGAGCCACAAACTGAATTATACATCTCAATTTTGTCTATGAAGTGACCTCTCTGGTTGTGCTCAGGGTAAAAGCACTTTGCCTCCCAGGGAGTCTTCATGTCTTCCATTTCCTCTGGCAAACTCCAGCCTGAGATCTTCTCCATGACAATACTGCTGTGGTGATTTCTTCCCTCCTTTTCCAATAAACAAGTAGATTACGTCACTCTACCCAAAATGGAAATATCTGTTGCGCCTCATCATAATGAGAAATTATGGCCTTTTAGTAGATTCTATCTAATGCCCATAGCATATTTCACCAATGCCTAAAATAAGATCCAAGAATTAGCTGTAGTCATTCTGTCTGCTGACTGTAGACTTCCTAATTGATCCTGGCCTTAAAGGGCCAATGCAAAGCTTTCTTTGCTCAGTCATTGGCACATAATTGCCCTATGACTTCATTTGAGCCCAACAGTGCCAAGATAGATTACCTGTAACTTCCAATACTGAGAAGAAAATTTTCCATTCATCTGTTCAGATTCACACCATTCTAAGTACCAAGAAACTGACTTTTATGAACCCAATCAAAAAGTTCCCTTGCACTCTGGCTTTAGCCATTTGGAAACAATAGTAATGGATTGGAAGGCAGAATGGAAGAGGGGTCTGGACCTTTATTTGCCAGCTCCATCCCTCCTGGGCTATGGTTTGGCAGTAAGTGTGCCCTCTGATGAAGACCACAGCTCCTCTTGGGTAGCCCTCCTCCAGCTGTAGCTACTTACTCTGGGTACTGCCCTCTGCCGTTGCTCCTTCAGTCCTAGATAGCTTTGAATTCTGCCTCACACGTGTGATTCTGGACAAGTCAGCGCATGCCTGTCTCCTTTCCATTCACCCTGGAGTGGAGTGCGATGCTACAGGTTTTCAAACAGGAAATATAAAAACAAAGGAAGGTCTGCAATAGGTTTCTGGCTCTTCTCTCCTTGGAGGAATTTTTCTTCAAAGAACCTACACACTGTAGGAGTAGGAGCAGGAGTATAGGAATAATAAAAAAAATTACTACACTATGAAACAGAAAGATATCCATTCTATAAGATATCAAAGAACAAGCCAGAAGAGTTCAAGAAAAGGAGAAACCATATCATGTCTGTAAGATCAGTGTAATCCTTCAGGCAGACGCAAGCATTTAAAATAGCCCCTCATTAAAATGTATGATTTTGACAGGCCGAGATTAAAAAATGGAATTCCAAGAACAGGGAACATTGTACAAGACTGAGAATCAGCTAACATGTACAAAGGGACAAATCACTTTCTTTGTTTTTTAGATACCCGTCGAGAGAGATAAGTCAAGAAAGATAGAGTGATACAGGTATCACATTGTAGAAAAATTCGAATCCACGTTGGTAGGGAATAAACATTATATTCATAGACAAATGATTCAAGAAGCCATGGATGGTTTTTGACCAGGGAAATAGCACTAAACTTAAGGAAGATAAACTTAGCAGTAACGTCAAGACAGATTGCTGTAGAACTAGATCAGACAGGGATGCAGGAATGAGAAGCTGGGAACAACATCAAATTTTGCAAAGAGCTTGATAAAGAAATAAATTAGAAAGGGAGATGACAGAGTGTTAGGTAGTAATGTTAGCAAAGTAACAGAAACCAAACTGTATTGCAAGGAGAAAGAGAAAAGGCTGCTGGTTCAGAGGAGAAAATATTAGTAATATAACAGTTATAATCTGTACAGGGATTAAGGCTTAGTCTTTGCTGTTACTTTGATTTCTTTTATAGACATGGAAACCTAAGCATGTTTTTAGGTTGATAATAAGGAGGTAGTAAAGAGGGAGCTATTGATGATACAAGTGAAGATGGGATAAAATATGAGGCAATAGGCAAAGGAAGGTACCAGAGGAAGAAGACATGGGTTCAAGGATACATGAGCAGGAATCAGCCTTGACAAGAAAGAGGTTGGTTTCCTGACCAAAGACTAGGGCTAAATACAGGAGAGAAGATGATTATGAGATAGAAAGCACTGAAATTGAGAGAGTTTACATATTTTCTCAATGATTTTTGTTGTCTTCATAAAGACTCTATAATTTCATGATTTTTTTTTTTTGCCTTCTTACAGTGTCATAAGAAAGAAAGAAATCATTAAACCAGTCTTACTATGGAAGCAAAATTCCTATCTTTGAGGTTCTGATTTGACTATGAGACCACCAATACTGTAAGCTAGGCCTTATTATAACATACCAGCAATCTTTATCAAAATAAAATAGAGGCCAAATTTTGGCCAATAGAATTATTTCAGTCAATAAATTTCTAGCCAAAGTTACAGCTGGTTATCAAAGCAGAAAAAGGGAGCTCCTGTTTCTGTGTTTTTGTTGTTTTTTGCTTTTTTGACCCACAAACGAACCCACTCAGATACCCAGATATGCTATAAGTGTGAGCACTGAAGATTCTCTCAAAGACTTCAGGGAATCCTTTCTTCACCTCTCCCTTACCTCTTCAAAGTTCATGACATAAATAAAAATGAATGTCATCTTTCCATGTGATCTCCATGAGAACATAAGCTATTGAGATCTTTAACATATCCCTGGTTCTATCTCACTATCTGACTAATGTCATCATCTGTAGGAGATACACAAGTATGTTGAGGGAATAAACTCCTTGTCCATGATTTAAAAAAAGAATCGGTAGATACAAGATTCTTACTCATTCAACATTTAAGGCTTTACCAACAATGGTTGACTAACAGCATTGCATAAAAAATGGGCTTGGTACATTTGACTTTATAGTTGGCAAGACAAAGATTGCTCCCTTCTCAAATATTAGGAGTATCTTTTTAAATATGTGAACCTATTCTGTGAAGTTTGCTTTTATGAGAACTTTAAATTAGGAACAATCATTGCATATGTTAAGTCAAATTTGCATTTCCAGATTAAGGAAGGTGCTCTTGAACAATGGCTTTCCAGTTAGAGAACAAGGAGTTTAAACAGGCTTTTTGGTCTAATAGACAATTGCAACCCGATTTTACACAGGATCAAAGACCCAGGAAGGGGATTTGAGGGCACTCTCCTATTTTAAGATCTGCCACAGAGCACAGCTCTTGAGGAGGAAGGGAGGGGCATGGAGACTCTCAGAGACAAGGCTGCTCTTCCATCTCTCCCAGTTCTTCCATAGCCACCAATGTTAATTACCTCCTATTATATGTGTTTAGATTGCATAAAATGCTGTAAATCTTTCCATAAATCACAGTAATATGACATCTGTTTAAGACTTCCATAAAAGAAGTTGTGTGGCTTGGAACTTCCATTTGAGCTGCACAACCACCCTGCAAGGCAAACATAGCAGACACTGTCATTGTCACTGTAAACGCAAGGAGGCTAAAGGAGATCAGACATTTGAAAATGACTTGCCCTTGATCACACAACTAGTGAGCAATGGAACTGGGACTCAAATCCAGATTTCTGGACTCCCAGTACAGTGCTCTTTCCACTGCCCTACTACTGCTGGCGTCACCTTTTCTTAACAAAAAAAAAAAAGACCAAAGAAATAAAATGCCATGAAAAAAATATTTATTGTTGGATATCAGTTAAAATGCAATATAGTACTACATAGAGTGAAGCAAGTGGGCTCAAAGCCACTCCTTGGTAAATTTTTCTTATTTGAATATGATTTTATTAAATCTTGAAGTAGATACCTTTTTAGAAGAATTACATGCCTGATCAAATACTCAGAATCCTACAAGAGACTATAAACTATAGGTAATTGTTTCATAGGTATGACTGCTTCCTTTTTGCTTTGTTGCTATTATTCGGGGAGACGTATTGGTATTAGAGTTTCACAAACTCTTATATTTACCATGAGGATCAAAGAAGGCCCTATTCATGTTAAGCCAGTGTCATTTCATGAAATCTGCCATAAGAGTTAGTGATTTTCAAATATATTTTACAAAATACCAGTAATTATATATGTCAAATGCTTAAACAGAAGTATGTCCCCAGGATGGAAAGAGACAGGCTAACCCAGCAAGGAAAGCACTGGGCAGTGAGTTGGAGGCACTGCATCCCAATCCGACAAGGACAGCTGGAGTCACTACTGCTGTCTGCCAAGCTAATTTTTGTTAGTTAACTAACCAAGGGGCAGGAAGGTAACAATTTGGGGATAAGCAGTAAAAATCCAGTAAAAATTAAAGATTGAGGTGAGGTAATAAAATAGGTAGATTCATACTTGGTCAAGGAGGAGGAAGAACAGGAAGGAAAGAAGAAGTAAGATGACATTAGCCAACATTTCATGACCAGTGGGAAGCCCTTAGCTAAGTGCATCCCATGTCTCATTCATTTAATTCTCACAGTCCTCTGGGGTAGGTACTAGCAATTCTTCCATTTTACTTCTGAGAACCATGTAAGCTTAGGAGCATTAAGTAACTTCCCCAAACTCACAAAACTATTAAGTCACAGAACTGGAACTTGAATATAGGCCTGTCTTAAAAGTCTCTGCATGTGTCATAGAAGATATAAAATATTTCACTTCACAAAAGTTCAGGGACAGATAATGAATCTGTTCTGGGAGAACCTCAGGGACCTCTAATATAAGGATGATTTTCCTTCTCTTCAGAAAAAGATGGTTTAAAGATTGTGGTTATTAAGCAAGTAACACCATGATCTATGCACAATCATTCATCTAGAATCAAGGACAAAGAAAACGTAATGTTTGCAAAATTCCTATTAGGAATTCCTCTCTGTCCTGAAAGTATGTTAGTGCTCGTAGTTTACTGTCTCTTTTAGGGCCTAGAGAAGAACTTGTCCCACAATGCCCAGTGAGGAGTGATGAAGGTTAAAATTGGTGCTTATCAAAAAAATAATCCATCATAACCAAATGGGCTTCATCTCAGAGATGCACGGATGGTTCAATATATGCAAATCTATAAATGTAATTCAACACATAAATAGAAGCAAAAACAAAGACCAGATGATCCTCTCAAAAGACGCAGAAAAAGCATACAACAAAATTCAGCACTCTTTTATGATAATAACATTTAACAAAATAGTCATAGATGGGACTTACCTAAAAATGATACAAACCATATATGACAAACCCACAGCCAACATAATACTGAATGGGGAAAAATTGAAAGCATTCCTGCTTAGAATTGGAACCAGACAAGGATAGAGGTTGCCCTCTTTCAC
>CAUYRT010027254.1:0-28457 GCA_963574885.1 Lepilemur ruficaudatus | reverse complement strand
TGATCACTCCCACCATTTGAGCACCATAGTGTTAATCAGTCAATACCAGTTTGATGGTGAGTACAAGTGGGGCCCATTCTTCGAGTCTTGTGTCACCTCACTTCCAATAATGGGCTCCAGCTTAATCCAGGATAATACAAGAGGTGCTAACTCACTGTCATTTCTTAAAATTGAGTAATATTCCACTGTGAACATATACCAAATTTTAACAATCCACTCATGACTTGACGGGCACTAGGTTGTTTCCACGACCTAGCAATAGTGAATTGTGCTGCCATAAACATTCGGGTGCAGATGTCTTTATCATAGAATGTCTTATGTTCTTTTGGGCAGATGCCTAATATTGCTATTTCTGGATCGAATGGTAATTCTATTTTTAGCTCTTTGAGGAATCTCCAAATTCTTTTCCACAAAGGTTGCATCAATTTGCAGTCCCACCAGCAGTGTAAGAGAGTCCCTATCTCTCCACATCCTAGCCAGCATTTGTTGTTTTGGGATTTTTTGATAGAGGCCAATATCACTGGGGTTAGGTGTTATCTCATTATGGTTTTAATTTGCATTTCTCTGATGATTAGAGATGATGAACATTTCTTTATGTGTTTTTTGGCCATTATTCTGTCTTCTTTGGAGAAGTTTCTGTTCATCTCCTTTGCCCATTTCTAAATGAGGTTGTTTGATTTTTTCTTGTTAATTCTTTTGAGTTTTTTCAGTAAGTATGACAATAAAATTGTAAAAGCCTTTCTAGCCCAGACTAGTTAAGAAGAAAGAGGCTCGTGAAACCAGTATCTAGAATAAAATAATCAACACTATTATATATAATATAAATTTTATACAATAATAAAATAATATTATGAACTATTTTATGTCAATACATTTTAAAATTTGGATTAAATATACAAAACCCTAACAAATATAGCTAATGAAAATGGAAACAAGAATAAATTAAAAAATCAAATAGTCCAAAATCTATTTAGTTAAACTCATCATTAAATCATTTCAACAGTGACAAAAACAGAAACACTATGGCTAGATGACTTCACCAGCAAGTTATCCAAATATTTAAAAAAGAAATAAAACAATCTTTTATTAAATCTTCCAGATAATGAAAAATGTTGAAACTGTATTTTTTTATGAAATGTATGTTTTATGACCAGCCTAACCTTGATACAGGCAGGGATATTACAAGAAAAAAAACACAAGTTGATGTATCTGAGGAAGATATATACAAAAATCCCAAACAAAATGTTAACAAAATTAACATAATTAATGAGTATTACATATAATACATCTATGTCTGTAACTATATAACTCTATATCTATCTACCTATCTACCTGTCATGTATGCATAGCAAATCAAAACAATGTGAGGCTATTGCAATAATGTTATGTTGGGTTCCATTTTATCAAAAAAAAAAAACAGTTTCTATAGATATAGAGAAATATCTGATAATATCAAAATCTTGTTATGTAAATATTTAATAACCTTATTTTATCAGATAAAAGAAACTTGTGAATATCTTCAGCAACTATCATAATTAAAAATAAAATATTCTAAAACTTCCCCCATCAGAAATATGACAAAAATTTGCACTATCAATGCAATATAATACAGTATGAGGGAGAAGAAAAATATATTGTGTAAACATCAGAAAGTAAGGACATCTTTGCAGGTAAAATAATTGTGTATGTGATTAGTCCAAAAGAAACTTGTGATAAACCTTTTGAATTAATTGGTATACTAGCCAAGTTATCACATAAAAAAATTATATTCAAAACTACATACATTTTCATAACATTTTTAAAATTAAAAAGTCAAAGAATGAGGAATTAATATAACAAAAGTGTTCTTCCCCCCTTGGTCAGTTCAGGCTGCCATAACAAAATTTCATAGACTACATGGTTTAAAAAACCAGGAATTTATTTTTTCACAGTTTTGGAGGTTAGAAGTTCCAGATCAAGGTGCCAGCCAATTAGCTAATTTGATTCCTGCTGAGGTTTCTCTTTGTGGCTTGTGGACAGCCACCTTCTTGCTGTGTCCTCACATAGCATGCACGCGCACACACACACACACACACACACACAGGGACATTTGGCATCTTTTCCTTTATAAGGATACCAGTTCTAATACATTAGGGTTCCACTATTACAGCTTCATTTAATCTTAACCACCTCCTTAGAGGGCCTATCTAAAATACAGTCAGCTGTAGGAGTTATAAATTTAACATATGAATTTGGCAGGGAGCACAATTCAAGCCATAGATAGCAGTGTTCAAAATCCCCACAAATAAAACTGCAAAATGTTATTCATGTAGATTAAAGAAATCTAAATGAGGTAATTTTCCATGTTCATAGATCAGAAATAATATTTTATAAATTAGGTTTTAGATTGAATTAAATGTCCATCAAATCCTGGTATATTCTTTTGAAGAAATGATAACCCGATTCTAAAATTTACAGATAAATGTAAACCACAAGAATAAATCAGATAAACATAAAGAAAGAGCACAAATTTGGAGAACTTATCTCTTGGATACAAAATTTTGTTATTGTATAGCTATAATATAATTTTAAAAGTGTTCCATGGGGTAAATGTATTTTAGACCAATGGAATGGTAAAAGAGTCTAGTAACTATATGTACACACATATATGTGTATATATAGTTATATATATGTACATATACACATATATGTATAGTTATATATAGTTATATAATTATAGTTATATGTAGTTACATATATACATACATAATTATATATGTGCATATAGTTATACGTATATACTATATATATGTATGTATACACATATATATGAGCATATAAATATGGCAAAAATGGCTCTGTGGAGAGTGAAGGCAAAACAATTTTTAAAATAGTTCTGTGTTTACCAGCTATCCATTGGTACAAAAAGATCTCCATACATTACCCCATGCATAAAAATAAGTTACTGACTGATTTTAAATATAATTATAAAAGAGAAAATGGCAAAGTTTCCAGAGGATTAAAAAAAAAGAGAGAGGAAGAATTTTGTCATGATATTATGGGTGGCAAAGATCTTTGAAACAACAAGTAAAAGCGCTATCATAAAGGGAAAGTTTAATAGATCCAGGGAAGGAGATGCCGATAGGAAGCCTGGGAAAGTTTTGATATATTTCTGGGGATTGATGGGTGGGGCTACGTGTCTGCCTAAGAAAGATTTAACAGGATCCTGTCAGCTCTGACTGATCTTGAGGCCCTGCACAAGCAAGCAAAGTAAAAGTCAAGGCAGAATTTTACTCTGCCTGAGAGTTGAAGGAGGGCTCCTACACAAACAGAGGGCCCTTCTGCAAAGAATTTTCTGGTTCAAAGAATTTACAGTAATTTATCAACAAGCAATAGCTGACCACTGAGCAAACTGAATAGGTACTTCAATGGCCACAATGCAGCAAATAATGTTAGTCCAGGAATGTCACTTAGCAGGCAAGTATCAACAAAAACAGCAAGGAAATTCAATGAAACAAACAAAGCCAGAAAAGAAAAAAATCTGTGGAGTAAGAGGGAATCTGATTTCTAGACTTGCCTCATTATGTTGTTTGAATTGGCTAGCTTTCAACAAAAAATTATGAAACACACAAGGAAGCAGTAAGTATAGAAAATAAATAAGAAAAACACAGTCAATATGAATTGTCCCTGAGGAGGTTTAGATATTGGATTTACTGTGTAAAGATTTTAAATCAACTATTATAAATAAATTCAAAGAACTAAAGAAATCATGTAAAGAAGCAAGGTGTGACTGTGATGTATCACCCAATAAAGAATATCAATAAAGAGAGCAAAATAATATAAAAGAACTAATTACAACTTTGGGAATTAAAAAGTACAATTACTAAATTAAAAAAAATTACAATAATGTGATCAACAGCAGATCTGAACTGGAAGAACAAGAACCAGAGAACTTGAACATAAATCCATATAAGTACCATGTAAGAAATGGGAAGAAAAAAGTATTAAGATAAAGATGGTGTTGATGGTATTCAACAGGTGCCTCATAGACCTGTCGAACACCATCAGGTACAATAACCCATGTGTAGTCTTAAGTCTCAGGAGGAGGGGAGAGAGAAAGGGAAGAAATCATATTTAAAGAAATAATGCCTACAAGTTTCCAAATTTGATAAATTTTAATCTATACATCAAAGAAGCTGAACAACTCCAAGCTGCATAAACTCAGGAAGTCCTATAGCTGGACACCCTATAATGAAAATGTCAAAATAAAAAGAGAATATTGAAGGAAGCAAGGTAGAAGTGACTTTTACATACCAGAGATGCTCAATAAGATTAACAGCCAACTTCTAAAACTCTGGTGTCCAGAAGGCAGTGGGGTGACATATTTAAAGTGGTGAAAGAAATCAAGTGAAAAAAAACTTGTCTAGCAAGAATTGTTATTAATATTAGACAGGGAAAAATAGCAACTTAAGAAAAGTCTTCAGATTGAAATTCAAAGTTGTAATCCAAAGTACAGCTGGATCTGAGTGAAAGATCAAAAATAGCTCTTCTGGAAAATTCTGGAGAATGTCTCCTGTGAGTTCAGCAGGATATATTATTTTACTGAGTTGCCTCCATTCTATAGTATTAAGTTACATTCTTTCCCTCATCAATATTTTATTAATATCTTACGGCCCAAAAGAATTCTTGCACTCTGTGTGTGGTGCCTGTTTATTTGTTTTAGTGGTTTAATATTTATTTAGTCAGGGAAGGCATTTTTTTATTTATAAACACATTATGTTCATTTATTCATAATAAAAAATCAACATAAATGACAATTTTTTTAATATTTGAGAATTTCTTTTATTTCAGGAAAAAAATCATATAGTGATAGCTGTTCATAGTAGGGTTAGAGATTACTACATAAATATAATTCCAAAATCTTGTACCAAATATGATTATATTACGTTTATCATTTGGTATGGTATTTTATATGTTTTCTATCTTTTTTTACTCCCAGGCAGGAATGGCCACTTTTCTGCCACCATATCTTGTTTATAGCACTCTGCAGTCTCTATTTCTTTCTCTTTCTGTGTCCCCAGCTAGACTGAGAACTCAGGAGAGCAGAAATCAGTCATATTTTCTTCTCTAGAGCTTACAATATAAATGGCCCTAAATATATAGGTATGTGTATGGAACAAATCATAGAAACGGCAGCGAACTGGCTTTCATGAGCGCTGGCCGCACCTTGAGAAGCTGTGTCTGGTTTGAGTCTTCGTATTAACTCTTCCCAGAGGCTCAGCAAACGCTCTGCTTGATTGTTCGTTCCCTGCCTGTGGCAGATCGGCTTGGGCAGATGCCACTTACTGATGGATTATGGCCGAATCACTTATTTTGAAGAGTAGTAGAAACTTTCTGGTTCAAAGGTTCTTTCACCTTGTCTTTATCTCTTTCTTAGCAGCAATCCTAATTAAAATTTGCATTTCAATGGACCCACTATGATACTAGGCTTACTGCTGGAGGCCCCGGTAGAGAGCTGGTGTGAGGAGTCTGCAGTCACAGCCCATAATAAAGCATTATTCCAATTTGATGGCGAGTACAGGTGGAACCCATTCTTCGGGTCTTGTGTCACCTCACTTCGAATAATGGGCTCCAAGTCATTTTTATTGACCAATATTTGTGTAATATTTGGTTTCAGATCTGCCAGAGGGAGCAGTGAAAGGGCTCTGCAAATTATTCTGCTTGACTCTGCATCGATACAGGTAAATGCCAACCAAAGGCCCTGTGTTAGGAGCACTTTGTACGGAGAGATCATATAGGGTAGTGTTAAGAACCCAGGCCTTGGAACCACATTGCCTGGGTGCAAATCTGGGCTGTGTCATCATATCCTAGCTACTGGATCCTGGGCAAGTTACTTAACCTCTCTGTGCCTCAGTTTCCTTCCTCTGTGCCTCTCTGCAGAATGGGGATGATGCTATTATTTACCTCGTAGGGGGTTGTCAGTAAGTGTGAAGTGCCTGGAACAGTGCCTGCTGTGCCATGAGTGCTCAGATGTGTACACTGCCATTAGTCATGCACGTAAAAGCACTTGGCCTAGTTTGAGGCCTTTGTAAGTGCTTCATTAGTGTAGATGCTGTCCTTACACCCTTAATGGCTTATTTGCCCTTATCAGCTACTTTTAGAACTCTGGAGAGAAGGTGGGTTTATCTAGTTATTTCCTAGTCCCTTGTCTGTTATCCACTGGAATACAGTGCAGTCAGTTTTTCCTAAGAGAGACTGGTGCATGTTCACTTTAGCCTGTCGATTTCTCCTTCTAGAGATGCAGCCTCCCGCAGGGCCCTGCAGGCAGCCATCCAGCAGTTGGCTGAGGCCCAGCCAGAAGCCACTGCTAAGAACCTTCTGCACTCTCTGCAGTCTTCAGGCATTGGCTCCAAAGCAGGTGTTCCCAGGTAAGAGGTCAAGGTCACCCCCCCGCCCCCCGGGATTGGTGGAGTCCTGCTTAGGAGATGTTGGTGCAACTGAACATGCTGAGCAGGTGCGAGCCTGCCTGGCTTTTTCTCCTTTGCCCTATGATTGTCACCTGCAGTCTGCCTCTGAGTGGAGGGAAGGAGCCTGAGTGGCAAGTTCAGTGGAGAAAGCCACTTTCCTGAGCAGCACGGTGGGGAAGCTAGTGGAAGCAAGGCCATTTTGAGGAGAACCGATTGCCCACTAGGCCCTGAACTGGGGAAACCGTCTTTCTTATAGTCGTTAGTACCAAGAGATGGGAGTTGGGCTGATGAGCCTGGAATCGTTGTCCTGAATTGTCACAAATGATTTGTGGGAAACTAGTTTCAAGTTCTGCCCTGTTAGGTCAAGGGAGGGTCCTACCTTACCAGGCAGGGATTTAGGATGAGCGTTTGTCCTCAAGATGGAGGCTGCTGCTCTGCACTCACCCCTCCCCTGCCCTCCTCTCCCCTCTGCAGTAAGAGCAGTGGCTCGGCCGCCTTGCTGGCTCTAACCTGGACCTGCCTTCTGGTGCGCATTGTCTTTCCCTCAAGAGCCAAGCGGCAAGGAGACATCTGGAACAAACTGGTAGGTTTCCTGAGTCTCTGGATTGGTGGGGATCAGCTTTCTCTCCAGAGTTAGAGCATGTTTAAACACATTCTGTGTGCCACGTGCTCTTCTAGGACTCTGAGTTGTCCCAGGCATGTGACTTTGGCATTTGGGGTATGAGTGCAGTGTAATCATGTTCAACTATTATTTATTTATTTATTTATTTTTGAGACAGAATCTTGCTCTGTTGCCCTGCCTAGAATACAGTGGTGTGATCATAGATAGCTCACTGTAACCTCAAACTCCTGGGTTCAAGTGATCCTCCTGCCTCAGCCTCCCGAGTAACTGGGACTACAGGCATGCGCCACCACACCTGGCCAATTTTTCTTAATTTTAGTAGAGACAGCGTCTCACTCTTGCTCAGGCTGGTCTTGAACTCCTGGCCTCAAGCGATTCTCCTGCATCAGCCTTCCATAGTGCTAGAATTACAGGCATGAGCCTGCACCCAGTGCATGTTCAGCTGCTTGTTAGACATTTTGGAGCTTCTCTGTGTCAGGCATAGCGCTAGGCACTGGGGATGCAGCGATGAACGAGAGCATTGCATCCCTGCCTTCATGGCATGTGGGGTGGACATGACTGGCCAGAAGGGGGAAGACAGCCAAAAAGCAAAGTAGACCAGAAAATACAGTAATGTAAATCCTTTTGCTTTTTTCTGGCTAGTCATTCTTTTCTTTGTGTTTGAATTTCTGTGTTGAACTAACTAATGGAGTGGAATTCTTGATGTGTGCTTTGTTCTTTAAATTCTCTTCTTTCATTCTCTGTTCCTTCCACGTTCCTTGCTTTTCTTTTCCACATGTCCATTAACCAGAGATAGCCTGATAGGCTAGGTTGGGAGGTTCTTTTGGACATCTAGTTTTGCTTAGTGGAAGTCAGAAGGAATGGTTTTATGGTTTAGTGAAAAGGAGTCTGAGGAGTTTGGTATGGATCTGATTGCTGACCATGAGATTTGGCCAAGTCAGGTAGCTTGTGAGCCTGTCACCTCATCTGCGAAGTGGGAAAGGTACCACCTACCCCATCCACCTCAAGGAGTCATAAAGATGGATTCAGCTGGGCGTGGTGGCGTGTGCCTGTAGTGGGAGGCTAAGGTGGGAGGGCTGCTTAAGCCCAGGAGTTTGTCCGGCTTGGGCAACATAGTGAGACCCCGTCGCTTAAAAAAAAAAAAAAAGATAGGTTCCGTTGAAGGAAATGGTTATAGAAACTATTGAGTGCTATGCATGTAGGTATAAATGACAAGCAGCATTAGGAAACTCTGAGTACCTGTCTGTGAAGCAGGCAGCTAGTTAGATAGATGGCCTTGTCCCTGAGAGCTAATCCACATCTCTGGGGACAACCATGGAGTGGCCATCAGCAATTGATTGATGATGGATTAGAGTGCTAAACCTCACAAGTAGTGGATATGCTGGAATTAATGCGAGCTGGGACTCTCTTGGACCCCCTTCACAATGTGGGTTTCATTGTTACCAAGATCTTTCTATAAGATGGTTCACCACAGGCAAGCTCATTGGCTTGTCTCTCTTGAATTCTTAGAGCCGTTATCTGAGCTAAGTCAGTCTGCTTGTTGGTTAGTGAGTGGGAGTGTTGTGTTTATGGGACAGAATGCATCAGGAGCTTGAGACTGTGTTTATTTCTTCTGTGTCGAATCTGGGTTTTTCTTTTTCTGGGTGCTGGTGTTGATCATTCACGTACGTTGTAGTTCAGTTTATCAAGATTTGTTGAGAGCTTCCTATGTGCTGGGTGCTGTTGTAGGAGCTGGGGCTAAAGTGTTGAATAAGACAGGAGGATCTGTCTATGGCCATAACACTTTGAACATGCCCAATCTTGTCTGATCTCGGAAGCTAAGGGTCGGGCCTGGACAGTACTTGGATGGGAGACAGGAAGATCTTGGCTTCACAGGGCTTACACTTTTCTTTCTTTTTTTTTCTTTTTTTTTGAGTCAGAGTCTCACTCTGTTGCCCTGGCTAGAGTGCTCTGGCATCAGCCTAGCTCACAGCAGCCTCAAACTCCTGGGCTCAAGCAATCCTTCTGCCTCAGCCTCCCGAGTAGCTGGGACTATAAGGCATGTGCCACCATGCCTGGCTAATTTTTTTTTATATATATATTTTTAGTTGGCCAATTAATTTCTTTCTCTTTTTAGTAGAGACGGGGTCTTGCTCTTGTTCAGGCTGGTCTCGAACTCCTGACCTTGAGTGATCCAGCCGCCTCGGCCTCCCAGAGTGCTAGGATTACAGGCGTGAGCCACCGCGCCTGGCTACCGCCTTTTTTTTTTTTTTTTTTTTGAGTCAGAGTCTTACTCTGTTGCCCAGGCTAGAGTGCCCTGGCATCAGCCTAGCTCACAGCAACCTCAAACTCCTGGGCTCAAGCAATCCTTCTGCCTCAGCCTCCCGAGTAGCTGGGACTACAGGCATGCATCACCATGCCCGACTAATTTTTTTTTTAATATTTATTTTTAGTTGGCCAATTAATTTCTTTCTATTTTTAGTAGAGACGGGGTCTCACACTTGCTCAGACTGGTTTTGAACGCTTGACCTTGAGCGATCCACCCGCCTCGGCCTCCCAGAGTGCTAGGATTATAGGCATGAGCCACCGCGCCCGGCCAGGGCTTACACTCTTATGGAGGAAATAGACAATGAGCAAATCCACAAGTAAACAATAAAGCATAAAGTACTGCTCAAGAAAAGCAGGGTGGGAGAATAGAGAGAGTGTGGTGGAGGGTGGTAGATCTCTCTGAGGAGACATCCTTGGATGCAGAGACCTGAAGGATGTGAAGGACAAGCCATGCCTAGATCAAGGGTTAGAACATTCCAGGGAGAGGGAACAGCAATGTAGTTTGGAATGTGATAGCAGCAAGCTTAAAATGCCTTTTTTTTTTTTTTTTTTTGAGGCAGAGTCTTGCTCTGTTGCCTGGGCTAGAGTGAGTGCCGTGGCGTCAGCCTAGCTCACAGCAACCTCAAACTCCTGGGCTCAAGTGATCCTCCTACCTCAGCCTCCTGAGTAGCTGGGACTACAGGCATGCGCCATCAAGCCCGGCTAATTTTTTTTTCTATATACTTTTAGTTGGCCAATTAATTTCTTTCTATTTTTAGTAGAGACAAGCTGGGCGGTAGTTGGGCCTCGCTCTGGTTGGACAGTGAGCCCCGTGGAGTCCGAGTCACCATGTTGCGCTTCACTTCTGTGTCTGTGTTGCTTAGCATAGTGCCTGCCATTTAGTCAGGGTTCAGTAGGTATTTGTGGATTGAATAAAGGACAAGTCAAGGCAGATAAGAAGTAAATGGAACTGGACCCTTGGTCTTTTCCTGCAAGGCACTTACCTCACAGAAATTATATATTCATTTGTGTGTTTATTTGTTTAATATCTTTTTCTCCCACTAGGCTGTAAGGTGCACGAAAGCAGGGAACATGTTTGGCTTATTTCCCTGTGTCTTCATTGTCTGACTCAGGTGTTCAGCAAATATTTATTAAATGAACGCTTGCATGAGCAGTGATTAAAGGGCAGGACTAAGTGTGGGGGGACAGAGGGAAGGGGATCTGGCGGAGTTGAGTGGGAGAGGCCGAGTGGAGACGAAGCCAGGATCTGGAGGGCCTGGTGGAGGTCTCTGGCAGGTTGTGAGGGCCCTGGGACTTCCGCTTCCACGTCCCTTCCTGACGTGAGCTTTTCCTGGTCCTGGCAGGTGGAGGTGCAGTGCCTGCTCCTGCTGGAGGTGCTGGGCGGCTCCCACAAGCACGCCGTGGATGGTGCTGTGAAGAAGCTCACGAAGCTGTGGAAAGAGGTGACAGGACGGTGGGGGCTGGTAGGTGTTGCTTTTTCTGCACCATCCCGCAGCTGCTATCTGATCCACCTGCCTGACACTTTCCTCTTCAGAACCCTGGGCTGGTAGAACAGTACTTGTCAGCCATTCTCAGCCTAGAACCCAACCAGAGCTATGCCGGCATGCTGGGGCTGCTGGTGCAGTTCTGCACAAGCCACAAGGAGATGGACGTGGTCAATCGGCACAAGGCAAGTGCCAGGGTGGGTGGCTGTGGGCTTGCCATGCTAGGGGCTCAGGGGAGAGGACTGGGAACCTGCTTTTCCCTGGTGGCCCCAGCTGCTCATCTCATCTGAAACTTGGTTTTCTCATGTCAGACATTGGCCTTTCCCTGTGATGTATGATGGAGTTGGGATGTTTCCTCCCCAGTTCTGGCTTGGGGTAAATCCTGGAGTAGTTATTGGGGTAATAGCTTGCTTGTTCATGCAGTCGTTTATTCACCCCAGTTGAGCAGCTGCCATGTTCTGAGCACTGTGCCAGAAGTTGGGATGTACCAGTGAGCTGGGGAGTGATGACCTGTCCCTGTGGAACCGAGTCGGAAAAGGCACCTGACATTAGACAGATAGTCACCTAGTTAATTATAATGTGATAAGGGCCACAAAGGAAAAGTGTGAGAAGTTGTGGTACCTGACAGAGGCCGTGTGTCAGGGAACCTATCTCCCTAACAAAGAAACTCGAGGGTGAAGAGGAGTTAGCAAGGTCAAGAGGTGAGGCAGAGCATTTCGGGTGGAGAATGCTGCCTGTGGGCAGGAACAGGAAGGAGATGAGTGGGGCTGCGGTGGCGTGAGTGGGTTAGAGAGGGTGGGGTGCAGCCGGTTCAGTGGCGCACAGGCCCTATAAGCCACGCGAAGGACTTTGGTCTTTATACCAGGGGCCGTGGAAAGCCATGGAAGGTTTGTAAAGGGGATGGCATGATCAGTTGGACCTCTGCATTTAATACTGCGAAATTTGGGGCATTGATTTGTGTTTTTTAGAAGCACTCCCACAAGAGGGACCTCTTAGGCCAGTGAACAGATACTTGAGAGTGTCAGGGTTTAAGCAGATCTTTGTGTTCTCTAGAGTGCCCTGCTGGATTTTTATACGAAGAACATCCTGATGAGCAAAGTAAAGCCTCAGAAGTACCTCCTGGTGAGTGAGTAATGGCCCTTACTCACCTGGACAGGCTAAATCCCATTGTAAATTCCGGGATTCTGAAGTGTCCTTTCTTCTTGGTCTGTTCCCATGAGGGCTGGGTGCCTGACTCCTTTCTCTTTGTAGGATAGCTGTGCCCCTCTGCTCCGATACATGTCCCACTCGGAGTTTAAGGATCTGATACTGCCCACCATACAGAAGTCCTTACTGCGGAGTCCAGAGAATGTTATTGAAAGTAGGTTGCTGTCAAACAAGATGGTGGGAGGGACACGAGTTGCCTGATAAGCTCTGTTCCTGATACTTGACATTGGGAAGAGACTGTGTGTGTGGGTGTGGGTGTGTGGGTGTGGTGGGGAGAGGAGGATATATTCACTGTTTACCTTTCTGGGACCTTGGGAGAGAGATCAGGGATTCTTTTGAGAATATGTTGAAAATCATGGGCCTCGTCAGAAGAATGCACAAAAGTATATCCATTTAGGAATCTGCATATAATTTTAGGGGTTCAGGAATGTTCTGGAGACCATTTAGGTTGAGAATCTCTTCTATAAACAGGACATAGTGAGTGTGTGGAGGTAGCACTTGAAAGGATATGAGAGTTGAGTTTCTGTCCCTTCTTTCTTTCTTCCTTTCTTTCCTTCTTTCTTTTCTTCCTTTCTTTCCTTTCTTTCTTTTCTTCTTTCTTAGAAAGTCTTGCTCTGTTGCCCAGGTTAGAGTGCAGTGGCATTGTCACAGTTCACTGCTCTTTAGCTCAAGTGATCCTGCCTGCCTGCCTCAGTCTCCCAAGTAGCTGGGGCTATAGGCATGCGCTGCCATGCCTGGCTCATCTTTCTATTTTTAGACCAGGTCTTGGTCAGGCTGGTCTCAAACTCCTAGGCTCAAGCAGTGCTCCCACCTCGGCCTCCCAAAGTGCTAGGATTACAGATGTGAGCAACTGCACCCGGCCTGTCACTTCTCATCTTGATAAAGTGTGTTGGTGGAATGTTGGGTGGGCAGTTTTTTGATGATTGGGATAGGCAGCATACAGCTTTTCTGCAGAGCCTAGGGCCTACTCATGTGGCTCTATAGAGATGAAGGGTAGTCTTGGTTCTGTGTGGCCAGATAGCAGGCCTGGTAGCATTTCCTGGGAAATAGGGGGAAAAAATTCTCTGAATTTATCCCTGAGTGACATGATCAGTGCTTTCTGTCCCCCTTAGCTATTTCCAGTCTGCTGGCATCAGTGACTCTCGATCTCAGCCAGTATGCCCTGGACATCGTGAAAGGACTGGCCGGTGAGTATCCCAACCCCTCTTCAGCCCCCAGATGGCACCTTGGGTTTTGGTTGTACTTGTCCCAGTTATTGGAGTAAAGGGGACGGGACAGCTCAGGTTAGAAATAAGGCTGTAAGCTAAACTGCATTGGCATTGGCAGTTTCTTTCTTGTTATCATTTACAATGAGAACATGTAGCTAGTGTTGGAGAGTTAGGGGCACAGAACAGACAAAGATGAAAGTTTGGATGCTCGGTTGTCGGCAGCCTCTTAGCGGCTCTGTGTGTCCAGGTCAGCTGAAATCCAACAGTCCCCGCCTAATGGATGAAGCCGTGCTGGCACTGCGGAACCTGGCCCGCCAATGCAGTGACTCTTCGGCCATGGAAGCCCTGACCAAGCACCTGTTTGCCATCCTTGGAGGTGAGCAAGCCTTCTTGGCCGTGGGGATGGCTGAGGTGTGGCCCGTGGACCCTGGGATCTGACAGGGACTTGACGTTCCAAATCTGCCATGGCAAGGCCAGGAAGATGCTCACGCTGGAATGTGAATGTGTAATGTGAACAAAGTCACACACAAGGCACTGTAGATGGGGTGATCCCAGTATTTTTGTTTTTAACTATACACATTTTTGTATGCAAAATAGAAAAAACTAAAATATATCGGAGTGTTAATGTCTTTTATAAAAATTATCATTTTTTTTTTCATAGAGACATGGTCTCGCTATGTTGCCCAGGCTGGACTCAAACTCCTGGGCTCAACGATGCTCCCGAGTAGCTAGGACTACAGGCTTCTGCCACCACACCCAGTTAAATAATGTCTTTGAGTAATGGAAACATGGGTGCTTTTTAAAATGTTTTTCTTTGTGTTTTTCCTGTTTCTCAGATTTTCTATAAGAACATTACTTTTTTAGAAAACAAGAAGCTAGTAAATGTTATTTTAAATGTAGCTTCGCAGTAGAAAGCCGCCTTCTAGAATCAGAAACTGCACTGTGGTGTCTCACACATGACTACGTTGTTCACCCCCTTGGGGAATGTGGCAGATGTGAAATTGAATCTTTGGTGTCTCTTTTCTCAGGCTCGGAGGGAAAACTAACTATCGTAGCCCAGAAGATCAGTGTCCTCTCAGGTACGGAATTTCTCCCTGGGTAGTAGAGGTGTGTGGTCCAGTAGACGAGCTCTAACCTAATTCTTAGATAAGGCGAGTCCTTTAGATCTTGACTCCTCTGACAATCTTGGGCTTTCCAGCGTGCCTTCCAGGACTCTGCTGCCTGGCTGCTTGGCAAGAGGTGCTTATTCAAGTTTACTGGGAAGCCTGGCTTTTGTAAAAGGCAGGCTGTGTGGAGGTAGCGTTGAGGGAGGGTCAGTAATGGCCAAAGGAGAGGCGTGGCTGCTGGGGAACCCAGAAGAGGTCTGTGACCGGGAATGCAGAGGTGGCAGTGGCAGGAAGACTTGCCTGTTGGTGGTTTTGTACTGATGAGGGGCTGAACAGAGAATCTGTCTTTCAGGGATTGGGAGCGTCAGTCATCACGTGGTGTCTGGGCCTTCCAGTCAAGTCCTGAATGGGACTGTGGCTGAGCTGTTCATCCCGTTCCTCCAGCAGGAAGGTAATTCTGTGCAACATGGTGAGCATGCTGTCTGGATCCAACCTTGACCGTAGTTTTTCACAATTAGAGCCTTCCATAAACCCCTTTTGAAGGCACACCTGCCTCAGAGCATGGCTGGGAATTGTCTGAAATATCACTGTTTCCTCCCCCCATTCTCTGGCTTGCTTTCTTGCACTGCTTGCAGTGATTTGACGCAGGTGTAAGACATTGGCTTGACTGGACTTCTGCTTTTTGCCCTAGTTCATGAAGGGACCTTGGTCCACGCTGTCTCTGTCCTGGCTCTCTGGTGTAACCGGTTCACTACGGAAGTGCCCAAGAAGCTCACTGAATGGTTCAAAAAAGCTTTCAGCCTTAAAACCTCCACCTCTGCAGTGAGGCATGCCTACCTGCAGTGCATGTTGGCCTCCTTCCGAGGTAAGATGCCTCCCGTGGGCCAGTGTCCAGGCCTCCCGGCAGAGGTGACTGGGTCTTTGGAGCATTATCAACACTCCAGGCTTTCCCCTTGATTCAACATATTTTGCATCAATTCATTTGCTCCTGAAACAAATGGGAGCATCAGGCTTAGCCTGGAATCAGAGTTCAATCTCAAGAGTTCTTCAAAACAAATTCTGCCTTCTGCTCCTTATCAGACTTTGAAAGTATAAAGCTTTATTCAGAGAGGACCCAGAGCCAGAACCTGTCACTACAGTATCTGAAATCATGGAGAAGTGATTCTGATAAGACTGATTTAAAAGGTCCAACTTCATGTCTTTCAAAGAGCTTGATCTTCAAGCGAAAAACCTCTAATACTGATTTCCACTTTGGAGATGGGCTTGTATTTCTTTCAAAAAAGGTTTAAACATGATGAGCTATGTTGAAACATCCATGAGATTCCAGAGCCTCCTCTCGAGAGGGGACACCCTTCTGTATGCAGTGTATTTTATCTGATAAACTTTGTACTCACATATTTCTTTCAGTGATCAGGGAAGAAGACTATGGCCAGAAGAGATTTTTGCACTGAGTTGAGAATAATAAAATCTTTTTCTGAAATACATCTCCAAACTCAGAATCATAGATTATTTTTGTGCAGTGGTTTGTGAGGTTTATTCAAAGCCACAGATAGTGCTGATTGAAGTCATAGATTTCCTGTGGGTAGAAATGAATCGTTAATACATTGTCAGTTACCTTAGGGATGTAGTGAACTGAAATCTTTGTTATAAAAACAGTTTATGCATTCATATTTCAGTCTGTATTTTTGCTGCATTGATTAAACTTGATTTTACATTGAGTTGTAGATGGCAGAGACTTGGTTTTACCTGATCTCTTCAGTTTGAGCTAGTTCTGTTTAATGCTTTTAAAATAAAGATAATATAAAATGTCTTTTTTTAATTTAAAAAAATTTTTAATTTTTGTTTTAGTTTTTTTAGAGATAGGGTCTTGCTCTGTCTCCTAGGCTGGAGTGCCGTGGCATGATCATAGCTCACTGCAGCCTCAAACTCCTGGGTTCAAGCAATCCTCCTGCCTCAGCCTCCAGAGTATAGGTGTGCACCATCATGCCCAGTTAATTTTTTTATGTTTTTTAGAGATAGGGTCTCATTATGTTGTTCTGCTGGTTTCGCACGATCCTCCCTCCTTGGCCTCTCAAAGTACTGGGATTATAGGCATGAGCCACCGTGCGGCCAAAATAAACATTTAGAATAAACAGTTCTTACATTCAAATCCATAACATTATGTGAAATATTGGTTTCCTTGTGAAATATTCTTTCTTTCTTTCTTTCTTTTTTTTTTTGAGACAGAGTCTCACTCTGCTGCCCGGGCTAGAGTGAGTGCCGTGGCGTCAGCCTAGCTCACAGCAACCTCAAACTCCTGGGCTCAAGCGATCCTACTGCCTCAGCCTCCGGAGTAGCTGGGACTACAGGCATGTGCCACCATGCCTGGCTAATTTTTTCTATATATTTTTAGTTGGCCAATTAATTTCTTTCTATTTTAAGTAGAGACAGGGTCTCGCTCTTGCTCAGGCTGGGTTCGAACTCCTGACCTTGAGCGATCCGCCTGCCTCGGCCTCCCAGAGTGCTAGGATTACAGGTGTGAGCCACCGCGCCCGGCCTATTCTTTTTTTCCCTCCTTTTTTGCCTTATTTTTTTCTTACTGGCCAAACAGGAGAGTTGATCATTGTGAAATGTTCTCATGAACCCGTTTAGTAGTTGCAAAAACATAGGTTTAGGTGTAGTTTTAACTGGTTTCTACTTTTTTTTTTCAAAAAATGGGTTTAGTTCATAGGGTCAGCAGATTGGTTTTGGAATTTGCATCCAGAGGTGGTCTTGAATAGGGGAAGAGTGCCAAATAGGAATTAGTAGGCTTGAGGTCGGCTCTGGCTCTGCCTCAACCAGCTGTGTAACTCTGGGCACCTCACTTAACCTCTCTGTTTACTTATCCATCAAATGCATAGCTGGACTATTGGATTAGTAAGGATCCTTCTACCATGATTTTGTGGTTGTAGAGTTTGATTTAAGCCCTAGATTCTAACTCCATTTCTTTAAGATACTTGACAGATTCACTGAAGGGTTTTAGCCAATTCAAATCTGGGTGGTTAACTCTCTTTTCTCAAGTATTCCTGTCACCCCTGAGGATCAAGATGTCCTGTCCTTGATAAAGTGCTTGTCCTCTCTCCACAGGTGACACACTCTTGCAGGCCCTGGACTTACTGCCCTTGCTCATCCAGACAGTGGAGAAGGCAGCCTCCCAGAGCACTCAGGTTCCCACAGTCACTGAAGGGGTCGCTGCAGCCCTGTTGCTCTCAAAGCTTTCGGTGGCTGACTTGCAGGCCGGTAAGTCCAGGAGAGTAGCAGATGAGGGCCTCTTACAGAGTCCTTGGAAGGAATGTCTTGATGTTTAGGATCAGCTTGGTCCTTACCACACTGGGTCAGGCATAGCACTGCTTGTCTTCCGCAGGAATGTCATTTCAGGGTTGCACTGGGCAGTAGGAGTGTAGACAGGGGACTCTGTCTTCCTGTTGCTCTAGTGCTCTGGGACGTGGGCTCATAGATGATGTCCAGACTGACCTGCATTTAGCATCAGGACTTTTTGTTTAAGTTGGTTGTACATTCATATGGGACAAAATTCAAAAGAGGGTAGATGACGTGAAAGACTTCCCTGTAGCCTAGTATTCCAGCTGCTAAGTTCTGCTTCCTAAACAACACTGCCAGTTTTGTGTCCAGAGGTAGTCAATGCATAATTGAACACATTGGGTCACATGCTATATATGCCAAATGATATACTATGTATATTATATATGCCATATATGTCTTGGAAATTATTCCAGATCCGTACCACAAAAAGAGCTTTCTCGTTCTTTTCAGTGGCAGTGTAGTATTTCATACATATTATTCCATCTCCCAGTTTCTACAGTCAGACATACCTGAACTTATTCTTGTTGTTTGACATGGAGTTCAGCTCTCTTCATACATTATTGTGTGCCTGCTGTGTATTGCGGGGGGGTGCTAAGATGAACATGACCTCACTTACTCTATAGTAGAAGTGAAGAAATGCAAAAAATACATCTGTAGTTTAAGGGAAAATGTAGCATTAGAGCAGTTTTGAGGGAGAGATTGCTTTTAGTTTGGGGGATGGGGATCATGAAAGGCTTCATGAAGGGGGAAGCATTTGCACCAGGACCCTGAAAACTGGGAAGGATTTCACTGTCCTGATGGGCATGGCCCCGTGTGAGTCTAAACAGCCCCAGTCATGGAAAGCCACAGTGTGTAAACCTCAAGTACTCCAGCTTGGTCCCTGGGGGAGGTCGGAATTCGAGATGAGGAGCAGCTCACCTGGGCTTCTGTAGGCAGCAGGGGAACCACCAAAGGTTTTCATACAGGAAGTGACACCAGAAGAATTGAGGTTCTCAAAACGGGAGAGCCGTGGGCCTGGGATGATCCATCCCTGCTGGGGAGCACATCTGCCTGCCACAGAGAAGGGTCCATCAGCAAAGCTCACCCTAACAGCTTCAGCATGGAGGAGGTCAGCCCTGGGGCACATGGTGAGCTGTGTTGTGACCTTTTGTTTACTGTGGGTGACCTTTTGTTTCTTGTAGAGGCCAAACTGAACAGTTTCTGGCAGCTGATTGTGGATGAGAAGAAGCAGATTTTCACTTCTGAGAAGTTCCTGCTTATGGCCTCCGAGGATGGTAAGTTACTGTCACCTTAGCTGAACAAGAGATAGAGGCCAAGTCTCCCCAGGAGGCCTTCAGAGAGGACCCTTTCCTAACTGACCAATCAGCTCTGCAAAAATTGGACCAGAGTGATCTGGCCAGCAGCTCAGCTGTCAGGGGAATGAATTCATCACTGTGGGGAGTGTAAGGAAATGAGACTTGGGAGATTTGTGGAGACAGAGCTGTGATATTAGCTGTAATTATAGCTGATTGGGTAATTGGTGCTGTCTCAGAGGTTTTCTTGTGTTAAGAGGCAGCTGAGAAGCTCTGGTGGAGTGTGGCAGGCTCTACTCCCCCACCAGGAGACAAAAACTACTGGTTTCTATCCTGGCAGAAAAGGAACAGTTGAATTTTAAATGTGTGTTTAAAATTCTTGGTTGCCTTCGGGTGTCTGCCACTAATTGGTGATTTGAAGAGTTTTTGACTCATAAATCACAACATACCATTAATGAGCTACAACTGTTAGTCACTTCCTGGTTTTTAAAAAATTTTTGGTTAACTTTTAAATAGGAAATATATTCATGTGATTGAAAAATAAAAGATACAAGAGAGTCTACACTGAAAATTATAACCTTCCTCTAATCTCTTGCCACCCACTTCCCCTGACCATAGATAACCAATTTTATCAGCTTCTTCTATATCCTTGATTTTTTTTTTCTTTTTTGGAGACAGGTCTTGCTCTGTTGCCTGGGCTAGAGTGCAGTGGCTTCATTATAGCTCACTGCAACCTCAAATGCCTGAGCTCAAGCGATCCTCCTGCCTCAGCCTCCTGAGTAGCAGCACAAGAGTGAGAAAAGGTCTCACTCTTGCTCAGGCTGGTCTTGAACTCCTGACCTCAAGTGATTCTTCTGCCTCAGCCTCCCAAAGTGCTAGGATTATAGATGTGAGCCATGGCGCCTGGCCCACGTTTACATTTTGGTGTTAATTTTCCAGTTCATACCAGTTCTTTCTGGGGTGGGGGTTTTATGTGCGTGTGTATAGACATACCTATTTTAAAAGCGCTTACACTGTTTGTCTCCTCTCCTAGCCCTGTGTACTGTGCTGCATCTGACAGAGAGACTTTTCCTTGACCACCCGCATAGACTCACTGGCACCAAAGTCCGGTACGTGAGGCTTGCTCACCTTTTCCTTTGGGCCAGATGAGGCAAACCATGGCAGGAACCTGAGCAATAGGGTGTGTGGGAGGTGGGAGGATTGGCTGTGGGAAGCCCCGCTCCTTGCCTTTCCCGAGGCCCATGTTTCCTTGTGCTCACAGACAGTACCACCGGACTCTGGTGGCCGTGCTCCTGAGCCGCACCTGGCACGTCCGCAAGCAGGCTCAGCAGACGGTCCGGAAGCTGCTATCCTCTCTCGGGGGCTTTAAGCTGGCGTATGGGCTCCTGGAGGAGCTGAAGACTGTCCTCAGTTCTCACAAGGTGAAGGCTTCTGGGCTTTAGAACTGGGGCTCTTGGGGCCACTTAGGGGACCCTGTTTATGTCATGGGATCTTGTCCGGTCTACTCCTGGGCTCTTCTCTCTCGGACTCTGTGATGCCAGAATCTTCTGCCTTGTCCTCGAGCTCTGATAACATATGGTTATCTTTCACATGGTTCCTTCTCCTTTTCAGAGGCTTTTTTTTTTTTACTTCCCCTGCCTTTTAACGTTTAGCTCAACCTCTTCATTCTTGTGTAATTGAACAACACTTTTTGTTTTTAAAGCACTTTGTGATTTTTATTTTATTTATTTATTTATTTACTTTGTGATTTTTAAAGCTTTTTCTACCCATTCTTCCTTTTGATTTTTCACGGTACCTTTCAAAGGCAGATAGGGCTTATTACGCTTATTTTATGTGAGTTGTCCAGGGTTCCAGGAGCTGAAATTATTTGCACAGGGTCTTCCATAGGCTGGAAGACCCTGAAAGACCTGGCTCTTATGTCAGTGTTCTTTGTGCTGTGTTTCACTGCTTGAGGAATATGGGCCAGTGACAGACTTGCAGTTTCCGTTGCCTTTTTTTCCCACATGGGCTTTTTAGGTGCAAAGTCAGTCACTGGTGCTTCCTCCTTCCAGGCACATCTCACATGTCATTGGGATTGTGGGTCCCAGTGCAGGAAGCTGGGCATCCTTCATCACTCTAGTAGGAACTCCAGAGAACAATACGAGCAAGAAGCTGCAGTGTCCCTGGCGTCTTTGGCTCCTGTGTTCCAAGCCTGTGCAGGGCTCTGAGCAGTGGGGGCTCACATGTTATCTCCGTGCAGGTGCTGCCTTCAGAGGCTCTGGTGACTGATGCTGGGGATGTGACTGAGGCAGGCAAGGCCTATGTACCTCCACGGGTCCTGCAGGAGGCTCTGTGTGTCATATCCGGGGTGCCAGGGCTCAAGGGTGACATCACCGACACTGAGCAGCTGGCCCGGGAGCTGCTGATCATCTCCCACCACCCATCCTTAGGTGTGTGGCTGCGGTGGGTGCAGGGGAGGCAGGGGCTATGTTGGGCAGGGTAAGAGCATTCGGGCAGAAGGCCTCAAAGAGCTCCCCTCCCCTTCAGTGGCAGTGCAGTCTGGACTCTGGCCAGCACTTCTCACCAGGATGAAAATCGATCCTGAAGCCTTCATCACCAGGCATCTGGATCAGATCATTCCCAGAATTACCACACAGAGTCCCTTGAACCAGGTGATTGGCACGTGAGCTGGGCTGGCCTGGCGTCAGGTTGGGGGTGTCTTCCTGTCACAGGGTGCAGGAAGGGAGGGCTCAAAGAAGCAGGTAAAGGTGTGATGAAATGTAGGCTTGGACTCTTGTTCCAAGTGACAGGAGTGTAAACAGGTTTAAGCACAAAAGGGAATTTATTGCCACATTTACCGGCAAAGTGCAGGGATATGACTGGCTTCAGCTGATGCTGACTGCAGGGGCTCAGATGTGGCCTCGGGATGTTGTAGGTGGTGTTTCTCTTACTCTGTCCATCTGTGTTTCTTGTCTCTGCTTTTCACAACATGGGCTCCATTCTTAGTGTTTCCCTTTCTAGTAGCCAGATTGCTGCTAGAGTTCCAGGCTTTCCCTGTGTCCTCTCAGCAGTTGCAGTGGAAAAAACTTGCATTTTTCAATAATGTCAACTGGCATGGGGTCTCGTTGCTTCTGGTTGACCTGACTTGGGTCCTGTCCTTATCCCTAAACCCATCCGTCTGGTTGGGGCCACATGCCTACCTCTGGAAGGAGGGTGGGGAGCTCCACCTGAACCATCGCGATTGAGAATTGGGGAGGAGTGTGTCTCCCTTAATTAGGGTGCTGTTATCAGACAATGAGGCAGACAGACTCCAGCTGGACACTCTGGTGGGTGGTGCCCAGAAATGACAATGCAGTGGCAGGAAGAAGGGGAGCCAACGCCAAGGACATCTAGGTGTGGACCCTTCGCCAGTGTCACCGTTGGCACACACTGACTGTGTCTGCATTTGTCTGGCAGTCCTCCATGAATGCCATGGGCTCCCTTTCCATCCTGTCCCCGGACCGGGTCCTCCCGCTGCTCATCAGCACCATCACCGCCACCGTGCAGAACCCCGCGCTGCGCCTGGTGACACGGGAGGAGTTTGCCATTATGCAGACCCCTGCTGGGGAGCTATATGACAAATCCATCATCCAGAGGTGAGACCCCAGTCGCGGGTTCCGTTACCTTTCCTCCCCAAGCCATAGTTTTCTTGCTTGCAGGATGGACAAGCAACCCATCCTACAAATGAAGCAACCCATCCACCTATTAGACAAGCGCCTGCCGTGTTCCAGCCATGGTGCTTAGGTCCTGGATACCAGAGTGTATCGAGTATCCGGCGCTTTCCTGGTGCACAGTACTTTAAAACTAGCTGGGATTTCATGGCTGGCGGGAGGCTGAAGGGCCTGGCGGCACTTTTCAAGCTGGCTGATCACCTGCTCTTATGTTTCAGTGCCCAGCAGGACAGCATAAAAAAGGCCAACATGAAGCGAGAGAACAAAGCTTATTCCTTCAAGGAGCAGATCATTGAGCTAGAGCTGAAGGAGGTGAGTACACAGAGGCATCTCACAGTGGGTGGCTGAGCTTGATGGCCACTGGCTACAAGCTGGTGGCTTTTTCTGTTGCACATATGCTATTCCCTTGGATCATCCTGAGGCTCATGGCACACTCTGATCTCCTCCACCAGTGCCTGGTCCACTGGCTACAGTCTGTTGACCCTTTCTCTGTAGCTTCCTCCGCCTCCACTCAAGGAAAATGAGTTTCTTTCTCTGCTAGGCACCAGCAGCCTCATCCATCTCTGTCTCCTCCACTAAGTGGCATTGCTTGATTCCCTGTCTGTCCCCGCAGCGCCTTGAAGGCTGGGACCCATCTTTACTCCTGACAGCAGGCAGGGCCCCTGGTGTACTGGGGCCTCTGGGGAAATCCTGGTTCGAATGTGATATTCAGCTTTGGACAGGGCTGGTTCTGACAGGAGCAGAGCACGCAGGGCTCTTTCGTGTCTCATCCTTTGCTCTTCCCTTGGTCTTTTCGAGGTTGGGTTCTACCGGTCTTATACATGTCAGCCCACATGTGCGCTTCTTAGAGAGGTGCCCAGCCTGTCCACCCGATCTAGAGTAGACTCCGCACCAGATGTCTTAGGCTGGATGTGCTTAGGAGAAACATAGGGGCTCCTCTCTTCTCCTGTCTTACATCTTCTGTACCTCCCCTCTGAGCACCCGGTTTTAGATCCTAGTCAGCGTCTGCTCTTTCTGTACCAGTTTTGAATGAAGAAGTCAGAAGTTCATTGGCAGTGAGGATGGTTTGGTGCTGGGTGGCTAGTCAGTGTGGCCCAGAGCTTCTGAGTGGCTGTGTGTCTGTCTCTCGGTTCCTACGCATTTTTCCTAACATTTGTCGTGATCTGAAATCATCTTGTCTGTGTATTTACTTGTTTATTATCTATCTTTGCCCACTAGATTGTGAACTCCATGAGGGCAGGGTCTTTATCTTGTTCTCTGTGGTATTCCTAGCATATAGAGCAGTGCCTGGTGTAATGCAGGTGCTCAATAAAGACTTGCTGAATGAATGAGTGATTTCTCTGCCTTGTCATCTCCGGCCACTGTACAGGCTTCAGCTTATCCTGTGAGGGAGCTTCTATAGGGAGGCATTGGGGAGGGGGAGACTAAAGTTTTGATTCTGAAGCTATGTGGCTACTGAAATATTCCTTTGAGTACATTGAGGAACTTTTTATTTCTCTAACATACAAAAGGTCATTCTTGTCTTTGTTGGTAGAGAATCCAGTAGAGAATTGCTTCTCTGTGGCCGTTTCTGGTCTGTAGAAACCAGGGGGCTGTGACTTCGGGATGGGGGGCACATGGAGGGTTTTGGGGGCCCAATCAAGATTTAGAGCTGGCATGGTGATGTTTACGGAAGCAAGCTTGCCTTCTTCCAGTGGGAGGGAGATCTGTTCCCTGGGAATGGAATTGATTTTCCCATCCCCTTCAGGAGATAAAGAAGAAGAAAGGCATAAAAGAGGAAGTGCAGCTGACCAGCAAGCAGAAGGAGATGCTGCAGGCCCAGCTGGACAGGGAGGCGCAGACTCGGCGGCGGCTGCAGGAGGTGAGTGGCCGCCACCTTCACATGCCCATGCTGGAACAGTGCTGGGGGTCCAGGCTGCTCCTTGCTGCCCTAGAGCAGGATCCTGCTGACCTGCCTCCTGGGTGACTCTGCTTGCAGCTGGACGGGGAGCTGGAAGCGGCGTTGGGACTGCTGGACACCATCGTGGCCAAGAACCCGTCCGGCCTGACCCAGTACATCCCTGTTTTGGTTGACTCTTTCCTGCCCTTGCTGAAATCTCCCCTGGCTGCTCCCAGGATCAAGAACCCCTTCCTGTCCTTGGCTGCCTGTGTCATGCCCCCTAGGCTCAAGGCTTTGGGTTAGTCCTTGTTTGCTGGCTGTGGGGATGGTCCAGGGGTGGGCAGGGGATGCCTCTGAGTGCTTGTGGGGAGGTACATGGTGACCTCAGCTGCCGAATTGTGTTTCCATTTGGAAGCAGCCTCAGGAACCTCAGGCTGGATGTGCTTAGGAGAAACATAGGGGCTCCTCTCTTCTCCTGTCTTACGTCTTCTGTACCTTCCCTCTGAACACCCGGTTTTAGATACTAGTTAGCATCTGCTCTTTCTGTACCAGTTTTGAATGAAGAAGTCAGAAGTTCATTGGCAGTGAGGATGGTATGGTGCCGTGTGGCTGGTCAGCGTGGCCCAGAGCTTCTGAGCGGCCGTGTGTCTGTAGCAATCGAGGTCTCTGACCTTCAGTTTTCTGTCAGCTCTGAAGAAACAAAGACCAGGGAGAGTGGCTGGGAATTATGGTGGCTTTACTTTTGTAGGTTATTTAATGACCTTAAACAGACTTGGGTATGTCCCCATGGATGAGTCTGGAATCTGGGAATGGTTCTGAGTGAAGTCAGTCAGTGCACACGTAACCTGCCGGAAGAACTGTCACCTGGCTAGGCTTGTCACACAGGAGTTGAGGCACCATATGCTTAGAGCTTTACTCTTGGTGGAATAACCTTGGGTGGCTTGTGTCTCCTCTCAGTGCACTTACAATTTTTTGAGTGTCAAAAGGGCAGCTCTCTGCCTACCTGTCCTCTGGCGCTGTCACAAAGTCAAGTGAGAAATTAGGTTGAGGACATTTTGGGGAACAGACTATTATGCTAGAGGGTCCCTTGTTTGTGCCACGGTCAGATTCTGTGTCTCTGTATGAGTCATCCCCTGCTGGTCTCTTCAATGCAGGCACTCTGGTGAGCCACGTGACGCTGCGCATGCTGAAGCCAGAGTGTGCTCTCGATAGGTCCTGGTGCCAGGAAGAGCTGTCAGTGGCTGTGAAGAGGGCAGTGACACTGCTGCACACCCACACCATCACCAGCAGGGTGGGCAAGGGAGAGCCAGGTAAGGGCTGGGCCGGGACCAAGGGCACAAGGCTGTGTGAGCGGGCATGGGGATGGCCACATGAGTCACCGGGGGCCTCCTGAGTCTGGGGCCTTGGTTTCCTCATCTGAAAAATTGGACCTGGTGTTCTGTGACTGGCTGTGATTCCCGGTAAGGGTTTACTTCCTGTCACTGGCATCTCCTGTTTTAATTTCCACATCCCGGAGCTGGGCAGTGTTTGGGATAGAAGCAGACTTGGTTTTAGAGCTGCCGTCCTGCTGTCCCTATTGTCCCATATGCTTCCAGGTGTCAGAGGGGCCTCTGGCCCTTCCTCTTGCCCACCTGCCCTGCGGAGAGAAACAGGCAGCAGCGGCCCGGGGCCCGGCATGCCTGCAGCATCCTATCTGCTTCTTGCCCTCACAGATGCTGTGCCCTTGTCTGCACCAGCCTTCTCCCTGGTCTTCCCGTTTCTGAAGATGGTGCTGACTGAGATGCCCCACCACAGTGAGGAGGATGAGGAGCGGATGGCCCAGATTCTTCAGATCCTCACTGTCCACGCCCAGCTGAGGGCCTCCCCCAACACCCGACCTGGACGTGTGGACGAGGTCGGCAGGGGAGCTCTGCTGTCCCTTTGGCTTGAGGGGGATCAGGAAGGCAGGGGCTTTTTACATATGCTGACCCATGAACAGTTATGGCAGGGAAATAGAGGGTGTGTGTTCATACTACAGCAGCCACGCACTCATCATTGTAGGTTTTTTAAGGTAAAAATGGGTCATATTGCTTTTTGCATATGACTGTATACTTTGGGTCTCTTTCCATGTCAGTGCATATAGATCTATTTTATTGGTTTTATCTGTGCTCTGGGTGTACCATGTTTTCTTTGACTTTTTGCCTTTTGATGGGTATTTTAAGGTTGTTTCTAACTTTTCCCTATTTTTTTTTTGAGACAGAGTCTCACTCTGTTGTCCGGGCTAGAGTGAGTGCCGTGGCGTCAGACTAGCTCACAGCAACCTCAAACTCCTGGGCTCAAGTGATCCTCCTGCCTCAGCCTCCCAAGTAGCTGGACTACAGGCATGTGCCACCATGCCCAGCTAATTTTTTCTATATATATATTTAGTTGACCAATTAATTTCTTTCTATTATTAGTAGAGACGGGGTCTCGCTCACACTCAGGCTGGCCTCGAACTCCTGACCTTGAGCAATCCACCCGCCTCGGCTTCCCAGAGTGCTGGGATTACAGGCGTGAGCCACCGCGTCCGGCAAAGGCATCTTAAATGATAGGTGAATGTTCATACTGGGCCAAGTGGGTATAGCAAATACTGTCCATGCCTCACCCATACCCCCTTAGCTGGGCTAGAGGTCACCTCCAGCTTGAATGGACAGTTCATGGCCATACAAGCATTCCCTGGGCATAGCAGAGTGCTCAGCCCATACCCTGAGGTAGGGATCCATAGCAGAGTGCTCAGCCCATGCCCTGAGGCAGGAATCCAATTTAATCGTTTTCCATATGGATAGCCAATTATCCCAGCACCACTAATGGAATATACGCCCCTTTCCCCAGAGTTACACGACGCCAGCTATGATAAATTTCAAATTTCTATACAGGAGCGAGAATGGTTTTGGACTTTCTGTTATGTTCCACTGGTGAATTCATTCATTCCTGTATGTATACAACATCTGTCTTTATTATTACAGTTTCATAATAAGTTTTGGTTTCCGGAGACTTTTTCCCCCTTGTGCTTTCGCTCTTCCATATAAATTTTAGAGTCAGCTTTTCAATTTTCTCTAAAAACCCTGGAGGAATTTGCGTAAGGTTGGAATAGTCTATTCTTTGACATTTTGGTAGAATTTTCTTGTAAAACCATCCTGAGCCTGGTGTTTTCTTTTAAGAAAAAAAAATCTAAACTATCAATTTAATTTCTTTAAAAATTGTAAGGCTGCTCAGGTTTTCTGTTTTTCTTGATTCCATTTTATTAAAACAGTTGTGCTTAGTTTTTTAGAATTCATCCATTTCATCTAAATTTTCAAAATTGTTGGCATGAAGTTACATATGGTATTCTATTATTATCTTTGGAATCTCTGCTATATCAGTCTTTGTTACTTAGCACGTGGTTAATCTTTGTGAATGTTCCATAGGTGCAAGATCATTTGTATGTTTCAGGTTTGCTGGGCATCATAAAGTTCTGTATGATGTCTGGAACTTATTAATTGTGATCTTCAAAAAACTGTATCTTATGTGTGTCTGACCGAGCTATCAGTTCCTGGAAGAGGTTTGTTAAAATCTTTAACTACAACTATTCATTTATATATATTTTCCATGTATTCCTGTCAGTTGTTGCTTTATATCTTTTGAAGCTATATTGTTAGGTGCATATATATATATATATATTTATGATCATTATGTCTTAACTTATTGTTTCCTTTATTTGTATACAATGTCCCTCTCTCTTTCTCATGCTTTTATTTTTTTAATTAAAAAAAATTTTTTTTTGAGGCCAGGCACAGTGGCTCACGCCTGTAACCCTAGCACTCTGGGAGGCCGAGGTGGGCGGATTGCTCGAGGTCAGGAGTTCGAAACCAGCCTGAGCAA
>CAUYRT010027253.1:0-17019 GCA_963574885.1 Lepilemur ruficaudatus | reverse complement strand
CCCGGCTAATTTTTCCTATATATTTTTAGTTGGCCAATTGATTTCTATTTATAGTAGAGACGGGGTCTCGCTCTTGCTCAGGCTGGTTTCGAACTCCTGACCTTGAGCAATCCGCCCGCCTCGGCCTCCCAGAGTGCTAGGATTACAGGCGTGAGCCACCGCGCCCGGCCAGATAATTTTTTTACTGTGAGAGGCTGCACTGTACCTTGTTTATAGGATGATTAGCAGCATCTTTGGCCTGTACTCACTAGATGCCAGTTAACTACACCCTCCTCCCCTCCATCCTGGGCTGGTTAACAGGCTGCTGAAGTAATTCAGTGAGAGATAATGTCATCTGAACTAAGGCAATAGTAATGGAGATGAAGAGGAAAGAGGCAATTTATGGCAATATTTATGGAGTGGTGTTGATAAGATTTGATGACTAATTGGATCTGGGAAGTAAGGGAGAAGAAGGAATCAAAGATGACTCCAAAGTAACTTCTTAAAATGTGTGTGAGCACATGTGCCTGCATTTTACTCTTCCAGAGGCCATGGTTAAAATAGGGCAACTGTAGTTTTCTTGTAGGGGTTGAGAACTGAATCCATATTTGGGTGTTCTCAAGAAGGGGAACTATTAATACTTTTAACTTGCTCTTTGGGAAGGGAATTCTCTTGAAGAGCCTGTTGCATCATATATAGCTGCAGGTATGTGACCCAAGCCTTTGCTTGAAGACTGATAAAACCAAAGAGAAAACACCCTGCTTGTAGCAGCCTTAATCTATACTAGAGAGTGATATTCTCGGGGAATCTATCAAAGGAGACAGACTGGGGCAAAAATGGCTGTCTTGTGCTCACAGATAACCTTCAAAATAACTTCACTCATGGCATCAGTTTGGATTGCCCTCTGAATGTGAATTTCACGCTTGATGTAAGTCATCTCAAAAGCAATGGAAGGAATTTGAGCAGAGGAAATCAGATTTTATGTCGTCTGCTCTAGCCCCTTTTCTATTCTAGCATCTCAAGCATCTCTCTGTTCCTGCTCCATCTCAGTGGTTTTAAGCCTTACTTTGTTATTCTGGTTTCTTGGACCTTTTCCCAGCTGTAGTGTGAGAAGCCACAGGGCAAGTCTAGGCATGTCTTGGTCACTTATTTTTAATTGGAAAATCTTGTTCAGAATATACATAAATATTTTTTTTTGTCCTTAACTTTTAATAGTTTAATGTGGATAATTCCTGAGTTGGGTTCTCAAAATCATAACCCCCAAAAAATCTCAAAGTGAAATTGTGAGTATCTCAAACCCCACTTCTCCCTGCAAAGAAGTGATTTATGACTTGCTTTAAGAGGGTGTTCTCCTAAGCGCCAACTTGTATTTACAGTTGGGCTATGTAAGAATATGTTGGTTTGGGGAGCTTGTCAGGTATCTATTTGCATGGGTTGACTCATAAGGGGTCTGTTGTTTGATGGATAAAGAAGTAGGAAGAATATTTATTGTATGTGCCTTGGGCTCAAAACAAGACAGAAGACCATGCCATCAGTATTCCACCTGCCTCCTTAGACCCAGTTTGAATGCCAGTGGGGTAAGAGGGTGACCCAGAGCTGAAGGAATTTGTTTTCAAAGGCTTAGGTGGGAGAGTGTGGCAGAGAGACAGGCAGAGGTCTACTATCTCTGCTGTTGCATAGACATTACATTTACTCTGGCAACTCTAAGACTGTCAGCTTTGGGCACCTCCAGAACAAGCCTACTTCCCATGGGCATTGGTTGTGGGAACAATGGCAAAGATGAGAAATGAGAGTATACTTGTTCTTGAGCATACCAGAGTCAGCCATGAGGATCCCATGAAGTAAGTGGGAGATACTGTGATGAGAAGGGCCTGACACTATCCAAAATAAGTGGACAGAACAAATAGGATTTGAGTCTTCTTACCTTATGTGTACTAAAAGGCATCTGGAGCCTGGGATGGCAAGTCAGCCATAGAGACCTGAGATGGGAAAATAGTTGTCTACAGGTGTGGTGGAACTTGAATCAAAATCCTGGCATGGGTCCCTGGGTAGAATTTCAATCAGTGTCCCTTATCTACTTATTATATTCTCTGACTCTTAAATGTCATCTAAAGTCTCTGCTTTCTGGGTGACAAAGTAGAGAATGTAAAAGTAGAAACAAAATCATCTGGCTAAAATCTGGGCTGCTTAGTATGTAAAACCAGAGAGGGCCATTAACTTCACTGAGCTGATAATCATCAAGACTGTGGTCTAGTGTTTGTGAAAGAAAATCCAAGACCAGGCTATCTGAGCTGTTGATTTCCATCTAAATGTTTCTGTTTGATTGTGTGTTGATTTGGGAATTGGAGTGGTATGCCATGTACTCATCTTCCCACTTCCTTAAGCAGCTTGAAAGTTAGAACATTCACATTTTGAAAATTTCAAACAGATCCACAAGTGGAAGTATTTATGCTACCCTATTTCTGTGAAAAATACAACAGGCTGTACTCAGAAATTTCAGCAAGTGCTATTTATTCTTATTGCTTGGCACAGATCCATCTCAAATCTGTCTCCAAGTAGTACAGCCGTACGTGTTCGGTTTGGATGTCTGGTTGGGGAAATGTGCGATAGTATTGAACAACGTCAAAAGCCAAATTCTCTCATCATCTCTGTCTACTGAATTAACCATAAATGAGTTTATGTAATGGAGGAATAAAGAAATGACCTAACACTCAATAATAGGGGACTTATTAAGTGGACTATGGATTCTATATATGTTGCTACCTAAGATGAAACACGTTTAACAAGAATATCTAAAGATATGGGAATATATACTCTAATGCTAAGTAAAAACAGTAGATCACAAAAATAAATACCACCTCTATAGGGAAGTTAGGAGGTGAAAGTAACCTTATCTTGGGGCTAATTAAAGAACCCTATAGTTCATTCAAGTGTTTAGTGAGTACCTACCAGGGAAAGTCCAACAAGAACAGTTTTTTTTTTTTTTAAGAACAGTTTTTTTATGACTGTACATTTTAGTGGCAAAGATAGATAATAAACATACAAATAATCAATAATTCACTTAAGACTGTGACACTTGAGTCACCTGAATGACAAGTTGGAGCCAACTATGAGAAGGGAAAGAGAATAGAATTCTCAGCAGAGAGAACAGTAAGTTCAAATTCCTTGAAGTAGGAATGAGCATGATGTGTTTGAGGACCAGAAAGAAGGCTAGTGTTACCACAGTGAGGTGATTGATGAGAAGGGTGGTAGATGATAAAGTTAGAAAGGAACATAGGCACCTGGTCATGTGAGATTCTATGGGCTGCAGTAGAGTTAGGATTCCATTAAGGGAACATGGCTAGCTGGGCAAGTTGATTCACATTCTTCTGTTTCATACTAAATTGATAAGTATAAAATCCTTCAGTGGTTTCCCAGCTTAATTAGAACAAAATCTAAAGACCTTGGTCCTCAAGCAATTTGTACTGGCCAATGCTCACCTCTATAATCTTGGCTACAGCCACTCTGTCTTAGTCTATTTTCTGTTGCTATAACAAAATACCACAGATGGGATAATTTAAAAAGAATAGAAGTTTATTTGGCTCATGTTTCTGGAGACTGGTAAGTCCAAGAGCATGTCTTTGGCAGCTGGTGAAGGTCATTCCATGGCAGAAAGGCATCACATGGTGAGTGGGCCCACCAGACAGGGTGGGGGCTGAACTTATCCTTTTATCAAGAACCCACTTCTGCAATAACTAACCTTCTTCCATGCTAATAGCATTTATTTATTGATGAGAGTGGATCTCTCATGGCCTCATCACCTCTTAAAAGTTCCATCTCTTATACCATCACAATGACAATTAATTTCAATATGAATTTTTTTGGGGGGACATTCAAACCATAGCATTCATTCTCCCTTAAGAAGCATGGGTCTCTAAAAACATTGACCATTTTACTCTCTCCTATATATGCTAAGCTTGTCCTAACTTTAAGTTCTTCTGTATTCTCTGTTCCCTCTTACTGGAACACTTTGGCCTAGTTTATAATAAGATTAGTGGCTGTACAATGGGACTGTATAGCTGAGTGTGCTTAGTAGCAAGAGAGCTCTAGGTTCTAGGAAATGGGGTCCCAGATAATCTTACCCAGCCACTTTAGGAGAAGAAGTTTCAGGAAAAAAAGTTGAAAATGAACTCCCATCTTGGAAGAGTTTGCTTGTTTGAATGATGGGAGCTGACTATCCTGATCTCCTACTCAGGATTCAGTTGTTACCATGAAGGGCTAGCCTAAGTGTTATGCCTTAGACATTCCTACTTTATTTTCTGGGCTTTATTACCTTCCACTGCTCCTGCTTCTTGAAGACCCAGGGTCGTATGCTGTTCTGTTTCTCTTCAGAATGCCTAGAATTCTACATTTTCAGAGGAGAGACCAAAAACCCCCAATGATTCCTCCCTATATATTCTGACTCATCTGAAATTTTGTGCCCTTGTGAATCTAATCTTAGCCAATTACTAGAAAAACTTGAAGAAGAGAAGATATTTCTTAGATCACTGGTTCACAAATTTGTCTGCATATTTGTCTCCTATGAATTTTTGAAAAATACTGATTCCTGATATCAAACCCAAAGATAATGATTTCATTGATATGGGGTGCAGCTGGGATACTACCCAGTTGATCCTAAGACACAGCCAAGTTTAAGAACCAATGTCTTAGAGTATACTCAGGCAGCTAAAACAAGGCTCAAGTGGAAATGACATAGACTTTGGAGTTAGATAAATCTGCCTTCAAACTTGGAATATTACAAAAATGGGAAAGTTTCTTCATTTCCTAATTTGTGAATCTAAGTTACCCATCCTTGACCTCACATAGTTCATTTATGAATAAAATTAAGGTAACAATAACTATCCCAGCTATGGGTTGTGGTAGTACCTGGCACAGAGTAAGAATTCAAGGAATTTGAGTTCTTTCTCTTTATAGCCTCAACTTGTGGCCACAGAAAGGCTGTGCTTACTCCATTAACAGGTATAGTAGGTCCTTCTCCCTTCCGTATACCCTAAGGAAGGATGATGGCTTAGTTGACAGTATCCCCTCAAACTCTGCACTCCAGGTACAACTTCCTCATTTAGAGTCTGCATTGCTACATATCTGACTCAAGACCATTTGAAATAGAAACAATGGTGGTAAACCTTTCTTTGCTTTTGCTTCTCTGTTACTCAGCATCTTGAAAACAATTCTAGACACCAATATCCTGTTTGTCTTCCTGGTGCCAGCACTTGTATAACAGCCAATTACAAGGCATTTGTCATTGTTTTTATGCCATAACTTGGTAATTTGTTTTAGACAGGGACATTTTCTGTTGATAAATCTAGGTAGATTAACAAGTCAGAATACATTTATTAAAACACCAATTAGATCTTGCTCCCTCATCCATCACAAGACCTTTAATTCTTATGTGGCTTTGTCAGGGTGTTCCAGGAACCATGTTTGCCTGAGTGAATGACTTAAATCAAACTGTCATTTTACAAGGATTACCTTATCTCTAAACTTCAAGGCAAGCCATTCTTTATGTACTCTATGAATAATAAGCAATACCATTTTCAAGCCCTACTACTCTAAGGTCGGGATACAGCATGGGCAATAATAAGTCTAGGAGGCTAACACCAAAAGATGTTCTCCAAAGGAAGGTGAGCTCCCAGGGTGTTTGTGGAGTTGAAGAAATGCACCAGTAATACGAAGGCAGTTGAATGTTGAATTACCAGTCAAGGTGAGGAAGAAAAGATGTGACCAGTGAGAAGAGTAGATGCTGTTCTCAAATGATTGTTTAGGGTATTCTTGAACTGAATGCAATGTATTTCTCTCCCCGTCCCCAACTTTTGCTTTTTAACGTCAGTTGACAAGAATAATATTTTCTTTTTTCCTGAAATGTCTTTTCAGGATTGTATGTTTTTCTGCTTACTACCCACCACTGATACCTTGCATGAAAACATCTGTAGCAGGTGGCAGTAAAGGAGCTATTCCTGAATGATTGAAATGAAAAAGAAGATGGGTTGGGCAGGAAGGAAGGTGAAATCTAAGGAAGCAGAGATGAGAAAAGTGGAATAGATTGATTTGGAAGAAAGCCCCTTTAGCAAATCTTTATTCAGCACTGACTTGGGGCAAGGCATTATGCGTATATTTGTCAGTAGTTTTTGATTGAAAGTGTCAAAAATCTGTCTTGAGTAAGCTAAAGTAAAAGATTGAAAGGATACTGGTATGGTTTACAGAATAGAGAAGAGAAGACAGCTGGGCTCCCTATGGCTGCTTTGTCCTGCAAGTTGCATTCATTCTCTCTAGCTACAGGAGACTCTTCCCTGAGCAACAGGGAACATGGCCTCAGCTAGTAAACTAGCATCATTTTATTTGAGTTACCCAAGAGTAAGAATTTTCTCTGATAAGCCATCTGGGAAAGAAATCTGGCCCAGTCTGGGTCCCATACTTACTTCCATTTAACCAATCATATGGAACAGCGGAATGGTAGTATATGCCTGGCGAGATCTGAGTCATACACCCACCTCTGGTTGAGGACAGGGTACCATGATTGACTGTTGCCATGAGCACTACATGCTTTGATTCAGAAAGAAGCTATTCCCCAAGGAGAGAAACTAGGACCAGAAAAGTTGAAAGTGTGGGTGAGGAGTGATATGGAGCAGACAAACTTTCCTTGAGCAGCGACTGAACTAAAATAAGGAATACAAAGACAAACAAGGAAGACAGGGATATACACTGCCTTCCAGGAACTTACATCTTGTCAAGAAACTAAGGCATATTCACGAATACATTTAACATCCAAAGACTAAAGAAAAAAGTGAAAAAAAATTGTGGCGGTCAGGGGTGGGGGTGGAGGAGAAATGGAAAAGGGAAAAGAAGAAAATGGGCTGAGAAGAGTGCAGATAAGCCTAGCTTTTATAGGATAGCAAATGCATACGATTACACTAAAACTATAGCCATGGGAAAAAAGAACAGGAGGTACATTATGAAATGTGCAATCTAGCTGGTCTACACATTATCTCAGGGACATGGTCCCCGTGCAGTCACTTTGGGTGGTCATTTTTTTTTTTTTTTTCTTAGACAGTTTTGCTCTGTTGCCCAGGCTACAGTATAGTGGTGTCATCATAGCTCACTGCAACCTCACAATCCTGAGCTCAAGCTATCTTCCTGCCTCAGCCTCCTGAGTAACTGGGACTACAGGTGCATGCCACCACAGCTGGCTAATTTTTCGATTTGTTGTAGAGACAGGGTCTCGCTCTTGCTCAGGCTGGTCTCAAACTCCTGAGCTCAAGTGATCCTCCTGCCTCAGCCTCGCAAAGTGCTAGGATTATAGACATGAGCCACTGCACCCTGTCCATTTTTTTTTCTTAACAAAGCAAACCAGCAATACAAGAGACCTCATTTTCCCTCTCCCTGTGCAAACATACTTATCTTCCAGATATTACTTAGTTTTTATTTTTAAATATTCCATAGACATAATCTACTGTTTCTTTGAAATAAAAATAGGAGAAATTTGGAATGAGAATTACTATCAAACCAAGATGGCAGAGAACAGGAGGCAGCATGATAAGGGGAAGAGTGGGCAAGGTTTAGGCCAGGTGAGGGAGGATGAGGCCTCTGTGTTTGTCTGTTTGCCTGTGGTAGATGCTTTTCACTAGCAGCCAAAGGGTTGGCTTCCAGGCCAGACTCTGTCACAAACTTGCTTTGTGGCTTCAGGCAAATGATTTCACCTCTCTGGGCTTCAAATTTCTCATCTCTGAGATGAGAGAGATTGAATTAAATTAGGAATGGCAAATTGTTTCGCCACATGTGCCAATTCTGATCAATTAGCAGTGAGAAGAGTTATGTCTGGATTCAGTGGGAAAGACTTCAAGCAATGAGATAGGTACCATGTTAAGCCGTCATCTGTCATTAGTGCTTTAGTGGGAATTGGTTTGCCAGGATTTTTCCATGTGACAGATGAGGCATTTTTCCCCTGGGGAAGAGTGTGAGGAAACTGGTCCAGCCTCCCCTCTCTCCAATCAAACAGAAGGTCTCTCAGTCTTCACTGGCAACGTCCTTGGAATGAATTTTCTGCGTATTACTTTCCTCGTCTTCCGTTTTATAGTGGTGTGCAGCTGTTTTTGATGCATATACCTCCTTGATAATCTTATAATAGCCGTAGACTCCCATCCCAAAGAACATACATATCCCATATTTTGCATAAAGTTTCAGGAGTTTTATAGTCTTCCTGAAGACCAAACATGTAGTCCCAAGGAAGCTCTCCAGGATCATGGATTTCAAATAAAAGAACCTCAATACTGAATGGAATGTTACTTTATCAGTATGTTAAAACACTTCTAATTATAAAATGAGAAATTAGAAAAAAAATCTTATTATGTATTTAAAAGAAGTTGCCTCTGTCAAAACTAAGTAGCAGGTAAGAGTCCAACTGTGTGTGTGTGTGTGTGTGTGTGTGTGTATAACATGTTTAGTCTATTAAATAGAAAATCAGAGAATTTTCTTCTTTTGTAATGACTAGTTGCTTTACTTAATATGGTAGTAGTTGTATTAAATAGTAACTTTAGAGAGATGAAGAGACTTGCTTTAGTTTCTTCACAAATATGATGAGGTGGTTGGATGAATGACTTCTTAAGGTCTGTGTCAGCTGTAATGCTTTTAATATTCTAGTACGGAGTTAAAGAATTCCCCCGTGCACAACTTACTGATGGAATCAAGTTTAGCCCTTTGACTCAGTTGATTTTAGCAGATGAGCGTCTCTTAAATCTGAGGGGTGCATACAAATTGTCTGGGGTGTGTTTAAATGGAAATTGTCAGGTGCAGATCACAAAATTTTGAGTCCCTGAGTCTGTGAGAAGAGCCAAAACCCCTGCATTTTAAAAACCTTCTCCTGGTGATTCTGATGTAGGTGATCCCAGGATCACATTTTGAGAAACATTGCACCAGAGGGCTTGGTAGTGAGACAAAGATCATATTTCACTTGTTTTTATTCTGACACAATACCCTGTATAAAACAGATACGTGATACAGGTGCTCAATAACTTGAATTATTTTTGCTTTAGTGAATCATAAGAAAATTGCCTAGGCTTAGAAATGTCTTAAAGAGTATGATACATATAATAGAAGAAGTTATGGAAAATGTTAACACTAAACCATATGTCTTAGGAATCACAACTCAATTTCCTATATGATGTTTTCTCAATATGTTGATCATTTTAAGTTGCTCATTTTCTAATAGGATGAAAGGAGCTATGTATAGTCTATAATTCAATAAAAATGAAATAGATAATGTACTGTTTTTTTCTACTTTCCTAATGTACCTTATGAACACATGCTGTTTGACTATATGTACATTTAAATCATCTTCATGCCATTTCACTGGTGTTTGAAATTACTCTGGTTTTCATTTAAAAATAAAATCACAGCTACTTGGGGAACTGAGGAAGGTGGATCACTTGAATTCTGAAGGAGTTTGAGACCAGCCTGGGTAACATGGAGTGGGACCCTGTATCAAAAAAATAATATAAAAAATAGTATTGACAGATGATTATTGGTATTTCTGTGATATCAGTTGTAATATCTCCCTTTTTTATTTCTGATTGACCTTATTTGGGTCCTTTCTCTTCTATTTCTGGTTAATTTAGCAAGAAGTCTATCAAGTTTATCTTTTCAAAGAACCAACTTTTTGTTTCATTGATCCTTTATATATTTTTGTTTTGTTTTCCATTTCATTTAGTTATGCTCTGACCTTAGTTATTTCTTTTCTTCTGCTGGTTTTGGGTTTAGTTTGCTCTTCCTTTTCTACTTCCTTGAGATATGTCATTATATTATTAATTTGTTATCTTTCTGTCTTTCTGATATAGGCATTTAAAGCTATGATTTTTCCCCTTAGGACTGCTTTTGCTGAATCCCATAGATTTTGATAGCTTGTGTCCCCTTTGCTCTTCAGTTTGAGGAATCTTTTGATTTCCACCTTAATTTCATTATTGAACCAAATCACTCAGCAGCAGATTGTTTAATTTCCATGACTTTGTGTAGAATTGAGTGTTTCTCTTGATTTCTAGTTTTATTCCACGGTGATCTGAGAGGATATATGGTATGATTTCTATTTTTTTGAATTTGTTGAGACCTGTTTTGTCTCAACAGGTCTCCAAGATATAATCAATTATATCTCTAAGATATAATCAATCTTGGAGAATGTTCCATGTGCTGATGAAAAGAATGTATATTCTGTAGTTTTAGAGCAATAAGACCAACATCACCAACATCATCGTTTTTTTCTTTTTAACATATTGACTACCCTGTAAGTTGTATTTAACTCACGCTAGTTTTGAGCCTGGGGCCTTGTGAAGCAAAACCCTGCAGTTGGTTTCTGAAAATCTTACTGGTTGATGTTCTTATTACAATTAATATTGGCAATTTAATTCTAAAAATGTGGATTGCATTGCATATAACTTATGCACAGAAAATAATAAAAAATGTTTATTAGAAAGAAAGAATTGAAAACAATTCTTTCTAATTAGAAAGAATTAGAAAGAATTGTTTTGTTTTAATAAAACACTGCGGCCTCAGGGAATTTTTTTTCCTATTGTGGCAGTCAATGTGTTAATCTGAGTAGGAGTCTTTTCAGATTAACACTGCTCAATGAAATTACCAAGTGTTTAGCTCCTTCTGTGTGCTAAGAACATTGACAAGTGCTTGCAGACATTGTACTAAGTAAGCCTCACCACAATCCTTTATAAAGAAATCATTATAACCATTTTATAAATGAAGAAACAGATTCAGAGAAGTAAATTTCTCAAAGTCACCTAGCCAGTAGCTAGTAGAACTGGAAATTGTCTTACATAACATTTTTAATAACCCTCTTCCAGCATATACACATTATTAGAACTTACTGAAATGATATTTTTGAAAAACCTTCAGATGTTAATGACTGTAATATGTCAGTGGTATACCTAAGCAAGAGAGAAGGACTTCTATTGGATCAGATTCATATCCTATTGGCAAAGACTAAAACAAACCCCTGATTATATAAATATGTATATTAATATAAAGCTCCTGGTAATTAGGGAGGGAAAAAAACCTCAAAGTACTGACAAAATCATTCAGTTTACCCAAACAAACTGCCTTTCTTTGCTTATCTCATTTTATTTTTTCTTCTAAGTAAAGCACACATTTTCTTGAATTACTTCAGCCTTTCTTTTCTCACTCCTTTTCATGATGTGCTAGCTACCAGTATATGTATGTGCATGTGTATTTGTGCATATATATGCACACATATATTTAATCTTCATAGTTGACATTGAAGATAAACATTATTACCATAGTTATTCCCATTTCACTCCTAAAAAAACAGAGTTGTAGGGAGATTAAAATATTTATTGAAGGCCAAATAATATTAAGTGCCAGAACTGGGGTTTGTACTTAAGTCTGTCTGACTTTGAAAGCCTGTTCTCATAGCTTCTTAACTGTAAGAGTAGGCATCAAAAACTCAAATAACTGTAGAAGTCAGACTAGTCATGAAAATGAGTGTAGTAGGTCAGGAGTGAAAAAAGAAATCACTAGGCTTTCTCAATCACTCTTCTGTTCTCCCACTTTGGGTAGGGACCTGGGTATAGAGAGCTAGTCCTCTGCTATTAGGAAATAACAGGTGAAATGCAGTGTCAAATTGCAACTGGTGCTCATCCCTAGTGTCAAGAAGCAATAGGGAGTGGTGCAGGCTATAGTGAACTGGGACTTCGCAGAGGCACAGCCATTACTCCACTTAAGACAATAGTGCAAATGAGTACAACCACTGTGGAGAGCAGTATGGAGGTTTCTGGAAAAATTAAAAGTAGAAATAACATATGACCCAGCAATACCACTGCTGGGTATACATCCAAAAGAAGGGACATCCATATATCAAAGAGACACCTGCACTGCCATGTTTATTGCAGCGTGAGTCACAATAGCCAAGATACGGACTCAGTCTAAGTGTCTGTCATCAATGGATGAATGGATAAAGAAAATGTGGTACATATACACAGTCTTCCTGGTTGTAAGAGTGAAATCCTTTATTTACACCAACGTGGATGGAACTGGAGGACATTATGGTAAGTGAAATAAGCCAGGCACAGAAAAACAAATATTGCATGTTCTCACTCATATGTGAGAGCTAAAAAAATTTAATCTCATGAAGATAGAGTGGACTGGTGGTTACCAGGGACTGGGAAGGGTACTGGGGTGAAGGAGGATTAAGACAGTTTGGCTAATGGGTACAAAAATACAGTTAGCTAGAAGGAATAAGATCTAGTGTTTGGTAGTACAATAGAGTGACCATAATTACCAATAATTTATTGTGTATTTCAAAATAACTAGAAATGTAGAATTGGAATGTTCCTAATACAAAGAAATGATAAATCTTTAAGGTGATTGATATTCCAGTTATTCTGATTTGATCATTACACATTGTATGCTTGTATCAAAATATCACATGTATTCCATAAATATGTATGATTATGTATCCATAAAATTTAAAAATAAAAACATATAAAAAGACAACTGCTGTGTGAATCCATGGTGGTCCAGAGGGATCAGATTTTCTGATTTTTTTTTAATAAGAAAACCTGGAACTCTAGATTTTTATGTAACATCTCCAATAATTGGCTTATAATTTTTTAAATTTTTATTTTAAGCAAAATGTCAGCCAAATAAAATATGTATGCAGGCCAAAATAAAGTTTCTAGACCACTCATTTTCTGCCTTTGTCGTTATCACTTATTTGATATTTTAAAATAAATAGAAAACCAGCATATGAAGTAGCATCCACCTTTTCTGATTTCCCAAGTGGATTGTGACAAGTTCCCTCCTACTTCTGCTTCATTATATCCATTTTTTTTCCTTCTTATATCACTGGTGGAGTTAACATGTCTGTAATAATGATGTCTGAAGTCCTTAAAGCTTTGTCTTTTCTGCCCTAAATACTGCATCTCACCCTTTTGCTTATGAAAAACTGTGTGGTGGTATACATCGTTTTGTTGTCATTATATCGTCACTGCCATCAGGTGTTTCAGACAATGCATTCTGTTGGGTAAGAGCCTGTCAGTGGAAGCAGCTGCCCCTGTGTGTCATGTTATCATCCGCTGATTATGCTGGCCCAGGAAGAACTCGAGAAGTGGTTCTTACCACACACCAACTTCACCAGCAGACAGAGCCGTCAGCTCTACTAATCTGTGAAATTGTGTCCCACTTTCCAGCACACTGAAAGCTAATTGCTTTCTTCAATGAAACAAAACTATCCACTGAGCCAGTGTCTTGAGCTGGGAGATTATTCACCTGTGACAGTCAGTTTATCTCTGGGGTTGCTAAATGTTTACTGTTTGGAGATAAGTAACCTTGCAGAGTGAGCTGACCACGTGGGACTCGAGCTTTCTGGGTGATCTTTGTCTTTTGTTTCAAAATCTAAAGTCTGCTCCCCAGCTAAGAAGTGATTTTCCTTTACTTGATAGTAGTCATGTGCTTATAGTTGATGCAGAAATGAATAGCTAAATTAATTGTATTTCACAGAGGGATACATTAATATTCATAGATATCGTAACATTCAGTATGTGGATCTTAAATGAGCGAGGGATGTGTAACTGATGGAACACCATTGCTGATGTGGATTATGGCGATCCTCTTAAAAGGCCAGAGGGAGGAAAGATTAAGCTCCATTGGCCCTGTACTTCAACTCATTTACTTACAACGATAATTTTCAATCCGTTTTAATGTAATGTTATACATTATACCCTTTTGGATATGGTGCAAGGAATTGATTGCAACTGGACGGACCTAATAATGTTTTGAAACAATCATCCCAAGCCTATTCCTTCATTCCAGTTGAAGTGATTAGAATATTGGCCTAATCAGTATCTAAAATATGTGTCACAATACAGTTGGATCATAGCAGCGGTTATCATTCAATAGGTCACGTAAAATGCTCCTTTCTCTATTTTTAATGTAGCAAAAATATGATTGTGACATTGTGAGACACAATTCAGCAAAGAAGGCATTAATCTTAATATTAACATGTATTTCCTAATGATGAAGACTATTAGATGGTGGAACTATCTCTCTGGGGAAATGAGAGGAGCAAAGTTCTTTCTGTCACCTCCTGTCATTTTGCAGTGAAAAAGGGAAGCATATGGCAAAGGGAATTAGGTAAATATAAAGAATCTGTGGGTTTTTTTTTTTTTGGTTTCTTAAAAATATTTTCATGATTTTTTTTAACTTCATAAAAAAATTGTAGTTCATTGAACAAAAAATAATTATACAAAGAAAAAACTGATAGTTGCCCCTTGCAGTCTCCATTTTATTGAACAGATGTGATTTTGGTTAAGTTATCATACCTTTTTGTATATATCATTACTTGATCTATACATCAAAGATAATGATAGTGTCACTCGTAGATTTGTTGTGAGATTTAAATAAGTTAATATACGGGAAGAACTTATAGCAGTGTCTTTCTAGATCAATGTGTCTATCTATTGGTTTAAACTCTCTACTCTATTATTCTTCCACTTGCTTTTCCCCACGTTAGTTTGTCATAAATATCAACTGCATGTCCTTGCATATAGGACTATTGCATTCTTTCAAAGTCTGCTTTATATTCCAAAATTTGAATATACTATAATTATTCCCCTTGTAATGGACACCTACTTTATGACCATTATGAGATACTACAAACAAAATTCTGCAATAAATATTATTGTACGTATACCCTTCAATATTACCAGCTGTGGGATTGCTAGGACAAAAGATCCATGTATTTAAAATTTTGATAAATATTACCAATTGCCTTTTAAAGAAGTTGAATTTATTTATACCTCTCCCAACATTATCTGAGAATTTCCTCCTCACATACTTTTGCCAACATTGATGGAGGTGATTTTGTTTTGTGCTGGTGGTTGTTTTTGTGTATATGTGTTCCTGAGTGCTTTACACTCTGTGTGTGTGTGTGTGTGTGTGTGTGTGTGTCTGTAGTTTTGTTCTGACTCTATTCTTTAAGAATTCTGTAACTGTCTTGTTTTCTCCTTTGTCCTATACCCAGTACTTTATCATTGTGCTGCCCTTTTACTGGCCTGGAGTCCATCTCTCCAGCATTCTCTGGTACTTTGCTTTCAGCCATCCACACATCTAAGGGGCAAATTGCAGCTGTGCTTGTAGAAACGTGTTTGTAGAGCTGCTCTCTCTAGTTCCCCATGGAAACCACTTTAGTTTTAACTAGGTGAACTGTTGTGCAGCTGTGACTACAAGGTGGAAATTGTCCAAGTCTCAATACTTTTCTTCCTCTCTGTTAGGCTAAAGCTAAAGTCCTGTGGGACTTAATCAATGTTTATACTTTGGGGCAGGCAGATTGGTGTGGTAGCAGATAAGAGTTGAGGTCTCACTATCTATTTTGATTATCTGGTGCCCTAAATACCTCTTACATGGCTCTGTCAGAGTGTTAAACATTCTCTCCTTAGGACTTAATTTTTAGGGACCACATAAAAAACTGTGCATTTTATTTTAACTTATTGCCCTATTTTTAAATATTTTTTAATTTGTACAGATTTAGGGGATACAAGTGCAATTTTGTTACATGGATATATTTCATAGTGGTGATATCTGGGCTTTTACCTATTACTCAAATAGTGTACGTTGTACACAATAGGTAAACTTTTAACCCTCATTCTTCTCCCACTCTCCCACCTTTTGGAATCTCTAATGTCTGTTATTCCACTCTGTAAGTCCATGCATGCCCATTGTTTAGTTCCCACTTATAAGTGAGAAGGTAAGGTATTTGACTTTCTATTTCTGAGTTATTTTTCTTAGGATAATGGCCTCCACTTCCAGCCAAGTTGTTGCAAAAGACATGATTTCATTCTTTTATATGGCTGAATAATAGTCCATCATGTGTGTGTGTGTCTATGTGTGTATTCACATACACACATATCTAAACATGCATCAATGAATATTTAGGTTGATTTCATCACTCAGCTATTGTAAATAGTGCTGCTATAAACATATGAGTGCAGATATTTCATTTATACAGTGATTTATTTTCCTTTGGGTAGATACTGAGTAGTGGGATTTCCAGATTGAATGGTAGTTATATTTTTAGTTCTTTGAGAAATCTCCATATTGTTTTTCATAGAGGTTGTACAAATTTATATTTCCACCGACACTATAAAAGTTTCCCCTTTTTCTACATTTTTGACAACATTGGTTACTTTTTGATAATAGCCATTCTGCTGTATATGATGGTTATCTCATTGTGGTTTTTATTTGCATTTCTCTGATGATTAGTGATGTTGAGCATTTTTCATATGTTCATTGGTTGCGTGTATATCTTCTTTTGAAAAATATCTGTTCATGTCCTTTGCCCATTTTTAAATGAAGTTATTTATTTTTTTCTTGTTGAGCTGTTTGCATTCCTTGTGGATTCTGGCTATTCACCCTTTGTTTTCATTTGTAAATATTCCAATCCTGTAAATTGTCTACTTTATTGATTATTTCTTTTGCTATGCAGAAGCTTTTTAGTTTAATTAAATCCCATTTGTCTATTTTTGGTTTTGATGCATTTTCTTTTGAAGACTTAGGCATAAGTTCTTTGCCGAGGCCTATGTCCAGAAGAGATTTTCCTAGGTTTACTACTAGGATTTTTATATTTTTAGATCTTACATTTAAGTCTTTAATCCATCTTGAGTTAATTTTTGTAGATGGTGAGAAATATGGGCTGCTTCTTTTGCATGTGGCTATCCAATTTACCCTGCACCATCTTATTGAATAGTGTGTCCTTTCCCCAGTGTATATTTTCATTGACTTTGTTGAAGATCAATTGGTTGTAGATATGTGGCTTTATTTCTTGTTTCTCTATTCTGTTCCACTGATCCATGTGTCTCCTTTTATACCAATACCACGCTGTTTTGATTACTATCATTTCTGGTATAATTTGAAGTCAGGTAATGTCATGCTTCCAGTTTGTTCTTTTTGCTTAGGATAGCTTTGGTTCTATATGAATTTTAGGATTTTTTTTTT
>CAUYRT010027252.1:0-40506 GCA_963574885.1 Lepilemur ruficaudatus | reverse complement strand
GGCATGGTGGCGCATGCCTGTAGTCCCAGCTACTTGGGAGGCTGAGGCAGAAGGATTGCTTGAGCCCAGGAGTTTGAGGTTGCTGTGAGTTAGGCTGATGCCACGGCACTCTACAGCCCGGGCAACAGAGTGAGACTCTGTCTCAGAAAAAAAAAAAAAAAAAAAAATTAGAAAAATTGGCTGGGCATGGTGGCGTGTGCCTATAGTCTCAGCTGCCTGGGAGGCTGAGACAGGAGGATCACTCGAGCCCCAAAGTTTGAGGTTGCAGTGAGCTATAATGACATCACTGCACTCTAGCCCGGGCAACAGAGCAGAGTTTTTTTTCCTATCTGGAAAAAAAAAAGATTCTGGCACTAGATTGGGTAAATCAGATATCCATTTTCCCCTTTTAACAGGCTTAATATACTATACTGGATCTAGACCTTACAAAAACATACAATAGCCACATGAAAATTTTTTTTCCTTGACCCTATATAGGAAGAGAGGATACACGGAAAATTCTGGTGAGAATTCTAATTGGCACTTAAATTCACTAATGATTCAATTACTAAAAATAAAGTCTAGCTATGTTTTATCTAAACTTAGAGGTTAAAATGCACAGTCCTTTTATATTTCAGATTCAAAAGCACATTTTAGGACAAAACTTATTTGGAGTAGTTTCTTCTAAGGTTGTATTACCTAATTAGTACAACAATTTTAAACACAGCTTAGACCTTTGGAGTATCCAGAAGCCAATTGATTAAAATTTAGATAAAACTTGATTATTGTAAAGGATTTTAAAAAATAAATTAACTTTAATTGACAATATTCTGTGAGATTGATGAAGGAGGCAGCGGGGTTCCGAAGCTTCCTTTCTCAGTCTTTAATTATGTCACTTCTAGACATGTGGTGATTAAACTCTGAAACCTAATCTCCCTTTGATACATAAGAAAAGCAGATGTGTATGTCCAAACACTGGGGTGGCCAGGGAAAGGGTGGAGGAGATTGTTCACCTCAGTGCATCAGCATTCTGCCTTTGTATCACTGAAAGGACTGTGGTTGCTCAGGGAATATTGACCAAGGATACCGTTCATACAACCTGAAAGTTGGTGAGGAGATGCTATTCCCATCAGTTGGTACCCTGACATAGATTTCCAGGAGCCCTAGAATGGAACAACTTTTCTTTAACATAAAAAAACAACAAGGTTGGAAAGCATCCATCTAATCTAACTGCTACCCTTGAAAGTAAGCCCTTAATTTGTTAAGTAATTAAAACATAAGCAGCATATAAGATAACTACATCACAGCTATAACAGAAGAGTGCTCAGTGAACCCAATTTCTATTTTTAAATTTTATTTATTTATTTTTTTAAAAGCCAGTCAAATTTAGCAGTGAGGGGTTGAATACCAACTTTAGTGACACTAATGTTAATAAGTTCTGATAACCCACTACCATCAGACCAGCCCAGTTTCTATTTTTTTAAATCAAAGTACTTTAATACCAGATAACAGTACATGCCCAGTGAAGAAAATATGGATAATTAAGAATTATATTAAAAAAGGTAAATAATCTAGTTTAATATATTCCTTTGTTAGTTGTTTTCCATGATGTGCATATATAAAATACATTATCTTTTAAGAAAAATAAAGTTGGAATCATATGATAAATATAACTTACTTTTTTTCACTTAACATAAACATGTTCCTGTACCATTAAGTAGTCTTGAGATTTTTTAAAAATTTGATATTTAAATGGATACACAATATTTTACAGTATGGGTATGTCATAATTTATTTAACCTTATCTCTGTTGTTGGACATTTTTATTATTTCCAATATTGTGCTATCATAATAATAATAGCAAATAACAACATCCATAAAATGTTATTTTTATTAGTGCTACTTTGTACCAGGAACTGTTATAGACACTTTCTATGTATTCATTTACTTAATCCTCATAAAAACTTTGTAAGCTGGTATGATAAATTCAGTAAGATAGTAAAATGTTGATAGCTGCAGCAGTTTTAAGAATAGACTAAAAATCTGTTTGGAATGGTAAAACCTTATTTTTAAAATCATGCAAACCGTATGGCCATTTCAAATTTTGTAATTTTTCAGACAGGTGTTAACCCAAAATTGTCTTCCCACTTCTCTCATAAATTCCAAAGAAAGCTAAAACAAAACCTGCAGAAAATGCTTCAGAGACAAATGACAGCTGTTTTGATCACAGAAATTTTTATTTAAAAGAAAAGGAGCTGACTTATAAAGAAAATGCACTGAGACTATTTCTAAATGAAAATGTTTTTGGTGTGGCATTGCAGGGAGTTGAGGGACCTTCCACACTGGTAGTTATTTACAGCAACACAAGTACTTAGAAAAATAATAGGCTTCACTTTTGCCATATGGAAAAATGCTGAAAAATAATTACTCAAAAATCCTTATGAAAATATACTGATAGAATTACCTATGGTGCTTAAAGAGCGGATACATTATAAATTATGTTTGAAGTGACTGTTGCTACAAATCTCTTAAATATGCATCATAAACCTAATAAGCAAAAGACACCAATGGATTTTTAAAATGACACCAAAGACCAAACTAGTTTGACACTATTTTAAATGGAAGTTTCTCTTCCACCACCATTTTTAAAGATTGCTAGCTGTGTGGATCATAATAGGGCCTTTCCTGCTAAGAAATATTAAATCAGAGATTAGATTAGGTCTTAGATAGGTAAGTGTTAGCTAGCACAGAAGCACAGGTTGTTAAGCACTAGAAGAGGCCTTGAGATCATATAGTTGTGCAATAATTTTATAACTGAGGTGCCATATTGTTTAGGATTTGTCAAATATCACCCAGTTAGCAAGTTATGTCACCTTGGGCAAGTTACTAAACTTCCTTGAGCTTTAGTGTCTTCATCTATAAAACGTAGATGTCGTGAAATTTAAGTAAAATCATGAACAAAATATATCTTAAAATTCCTATTCATGTAAGTATGATAACGTATATATAATGTTAATACAGTGACACATACAGGGGGGATATATACTCAAAAAAATTTTCTAATACAGATGTGACATGAAAAAAGTGTAGAGAGCAGTAAAAAAAAAAGGCACAATATGTGGGACGTGGTAGTATTCATTTCTGCTAAGTAAGTGTGAAATCTAGCACTCTTGTTTTTTTCACTATACCATGAGTCTCCACTGAGAATCTAGCGACCCAAAACCAGACTCACTGTGAATGAAGAAGGGCTGAGCTACCTATAGGAAAGCCTAAATTATCCCTTGTTCTTAAAGATGGTCCCTCTGAATTAGAACTGAATCCAGTGTGGACCATTTATAAGCAAGCTCACATTTTGGCTGCCTCTACTGTACCTACCCTGTAAACAAACAAAAGAGGTCAATGTCCAGGTTAAGTTCTTTAAATGTTTAATATTCAAGTGAATGACAAAATAATTTAAAATTTCTAATCTATATTTTAAATTGCTAGGAGTTGTGAGGTATGTTTTAAACAAATTAATTGGGAAAACAACAGAGAAATGGAAAGACGCTGGTGCAGTCCATAATGCTAAGTAAAAATTGTATAGTTTAACAAAACAAGATTCATAAAGTTAATGATCACATGCCACAGGTCCTGTATTTTAGAATAGCTTTACTTGAACACTACCAATAAATTATTTTTAAGGTTTGGAGCATCTTTTTGTGTTTTATTTTGGGGTGTTAATTTAAAAAATTAAAACATTAAAAAAATTAAATCAGATCAGTGATTGCTTTGGTGGGTGCCTGACTGGGAAGGGTCACAAGAAATTTCTAGGGAAATGGAAATGCTCTGTGTCTTAATGGGAGGAGGCTTACATTAGTGAATGTATTTGTCAAAGCTGATCAAGCCGTACAACTTAAAATCTGCACATTTCACTGTATATAAATTACACCTCAATAAGAAAAGTTTTAAAATAAATATATCAAGTACTGAAATAGTATTAGGTTAAAATATCTAAATATTAAATATTGAAAAATGAAAAACATTTTCAAAAATTAAATATTTTAAAAAATATTTAAGATATTAAAAATACTGAAAAATGTCTACCTCTGATAGAGTTAAGAAAGAAGGGTCAGTTAGGATGCTACTGCACTAGGGTTTTGGCAGTGAGGAATGGAGGGGAAAGAGCAGGGTCTGAAAGACAGGAGGGAGAATGAACAGGATTTTGTTGTTAAGTGGACATGGAGGTGACAGGGAGGGAGAAATCAACTTTCTCCCAAGTTTCTGGCTTGACCAACTGGATGAATTGCAGTGCCATTTCCTAAACAGGGAACACTGGAGGACAGAAACACTAGGGGAAGGATGAGCTCTCCCATGAGTTCCGTTTTGAACATGTTGAGACTGAAGTGTCTGTGAGTCATGCAAATGCTATTTCGGAGGCAGCTGTATGTACAGATCCATGGTGGAGAGAACAGGACAGACCTGGAGGCAGAGGTTTGGAAGTCAAAAAGGAAAGTAACCAGAAACCATAGGAGCAACTGCCATCACTTAGGAAAAAGTTTAGAGCGAGAAAAGGGTTTAGGACTGAGCTCTGAGGATCATCACTGTTTAGCAGCTGGGTAGGAAAAGAAGAGCTGATAAAGGAAAGCATGGAGGATCAGACAAGGTAGAAGAAACCCAGAGCGCAACGTGGAAATCATGGCAAGCAATTCAAGAAGCAGAGAGTAGTCAATGGTGTCAAACGCTGGAGACTGAAAAGTATCCACTGGATTTACTGACAAGGAAGTCACTGTTGACCCTGACATGAGCTACTTCATGGGAGAGAAGGCAGACTGGAGAAGGCTGAAGAGCAGATGGTGTGAAAATTAAGACAACCAGGTAGACACCTCTTTAGAGAAGTTTGACTATGAAGGGGAGGAAAGACATGGGGCATCAGGGAGCTCAAGGCAGAGGTTTTTTAAAGGTAAGAGAAACTAGCACATATTTAAATGTTGACAGGGAGAAGTCAGTACAAAGAGATAGGCTGAAAGAAGTGAGGTGTTGACAGATAAACAGCACAAGGTTCCTGAGAGGTTCAAGGGAGGGGATCCAGAGAAGAGATTAGGGGGCTGGACTCAGACTCAAGGATGGACACCACCTCCCCTGTACCTAGAGGAAGAAGGAAGAGTGTACCTATGGATATCCAAGGGTGGGGAAGTGGGATAGTTTCTATCAGATGATTTCCATTTTCTATAGAAATAGTCTTTGAGAATAAAGGGAAAGAGAAACCTAAAGCCGAAAAATTACCGTAACCTAGAATGAGTTTTCCATTTAATTTTAAATTATAAAACATTGTAAAATACAGAAAAAACGTCCACATAGAAAATTAGCAGAAATAATATAAAAGGCAGTCCTGTACCCACCACTAAATGCAAACAGATGTCAACAGTCTGCCATACTAAAACTCTTTTCTAAGAAAAAATAAAATGTTACAGCCAGATCCAAAGACTCTCTCCTTACATTCCTCAGTTTTCCCTCATCCTCAGAGGAAAACATTATCTGAGGATGATATACATTAAATCATTGTGTATCATTCCCATGTATATGTTTGTATTTTCACTACATAAAATACCAAGTTATTAAATACATAATGCTATGTGCTTTGTGCCATGAGGCACAAACACAATCCAAGCTGCATACCAAAGTGAGGTGCCCGGCAAATACACACAGTAAAAGCCAAATGGGCGGGGCTGGTTCTCTGCTGCCACTCCCGAGTCAGCTGGGGTCAAGGAGAGGGAAGATTTGCAGAAGTTTCTTTGGAGAGATTACTGTTCTACTGTGATTACTCAAGGAAGGCCTGGCATGATCCTTCCTGGCCTCAAGCCTAGAGAGAGTGGCTTCCATAGGACAATTCACTAGCTCTATGTGAGTTTGAGAAGCAGTTGGACTGGACTCTGACATAAACCCAAATAATCCCCAAGTGATGAGGTTCTGATTATTGGCTCGAGGTGCAGAGCGGAGAGAGGGTCACCCAGACATCAACAAGCTGTAACCTAAGCATCCCAAAAGGTAGAATAGAATTTCTTTGCATCTGCTTTTCAATAACAGCAATCATTTAAAATGACTTGACTACTGGGGTTTGGGGTGGGGGGAAAGGATGGACCGATTACTTTAGTTGGAACTTCATTTACAAAAATAAAGGAATTAAATGAATAGATTGTTTTCAGAGCTTATGAAATGTTTCAGCATTCCTCACCCTAGCAGGGCATTCCCTTTACACAGTCTATGTAACTAAAGCAGGAATCTTTGCCTTTGTACCAAATGAATCATGAGTGGTCAGGCAAGCAAAATATTAATAGTTAAGAGATGGTGCAGGGCTCCTTCAACATGAAAAAGAACTAAAGGCAAGCTCTTTTCTGTTCAAAGTTCTTGCTGATTCTGAGCAAGCACAGACTCAGTTTAGTCAAACATTCTTTCTTCAACACGTGGGTGTTTGGAAAATTTTATCAGTACTTTGCTTTTAAAGTTCTCACCTAACCACAAATCTTCTATGCACAAAGGAATTTAAAGGGTTCTTACTCACCATAACTATTATGATTCATTGTTCATAATTAATTGATCTCTTGAATCAATCAGCTGACATAATTCTTTAAATGTAGGCTGCTAAGACACAGCCCCAGGCCTACTGAATCAGAACCCTTACGGATGAAGCCTGGAAACATGCATCTTAAAAGCTCCTGAGGTTTTTCATGTTAAGTTTAGAGGAAAAGGATTATGGACAAAAGCTTAATAATGAAAATCTCTTAAAGAACACCTGTGTAGTTTACTAAAACGAAAGTCTATTGAACAACTACTTTACCAGCAACAGTGCCAGGGCTAGAGTGAATTCTTCAAGGTCCCTTCCATTCCAAGATTCTATTCAATAATAAATAATTTATTAATAATAAACAATAAAAAGAATGCATTATTTTTCTTAAAAATTTGAACCCAATAATTTCTATAGAAATGTTAATTTTATTTCAATAAAATTGTTTTAAAATTATCGCAATTGATATTTATTCATTTATTTGTTTATTAATTTATTGAGACAGTGTCTCACTCTGTTCTCCAGACTAGAGTACAGTGGTGTCATCATAAGCTCAGTGCAACCTCAAACTCCTAGGCTCAAGCGATCCTCCTGCCTCAGCCTCCCAAAATGCTAGGATTACAGGCATGAGCCCCTGTGCCTGGCCTGATCCATCTTTAGTTATTAAATATATGAATAAATAAACCAATCAGTACCACTTTCTAATTTTTCTTAACAATTTATGAGAATGGAGTCTACAGTCTCCCTCAGGAGGCCATTCCAGGATCACATGCCCTGAGAATGTCCATTTTCATAACTTTCTAGGGTAGAGGTTTCCTTTTTTCTGAGGGTATAATTATTTCGGCCAACGAGAGAAAGAAAAAGGGACTCAGATTCTAGAGTCCTTCCTTTTTTACTGTAAAATTTCAACAAATAATCTGAATTAACTGAAAATCTGAAACTCTTGTTAAGTTTTTCTAACTTTATTTACTGAAAAAAAAAATAAAATTTAAAAGTTTGCCCAGAATTCCAATACACTAGAACAACTGCTGTTTTCATTAGTCATTCTCCTCTCCAGTTGTCCACACGCAATTCATTTCATACACAGCTGTAATCAGTGTATATAAATTTTGTATTCTTTTTCTATTTATACTATAAACATTCTATGTTATTAACATAGTTTTTATAATAATCATTTTCAGTCTTGTAATAATATTCCCTTTAGTTGACATATCATTATTTATCTAGCTTTTCCCCTATACTGACTTCAAAGTTTTCTTTCCCCGATTTTTCCATGTATAGACAAAGCAGTATAAAGATTTTTAGATTTTTCTTCTTTTGAATTATTTCCTTATGTTGTTTCCCAGAAGAATTTCCAGGTCAGACAGTATGAACATTTTTATGGCTCTTGCTTTCCAAATTATCATGCAAAATAGTTTTTCAAAAACTGTATTGGTTGTGGTAGTGGTAGGGGTGTGTGTGTACAGACATAAATAGATTGGTTAATTTAATAGATCTGAAATGGTACTAAGGCTCTATTATTGAATCTCATCTTTACTTTTTAATTATAAAAATAGCAAATGCTCATTGTCAAACAATTTATAAAGTATACAAATAGAAAGTGAAAGATTCCCCCACTCTTCTTCTGGAGTATTGATTAAAACACATCTCCTCCTAAGTTTGAGTTTATGTAAGTGTGAAATGTATTTAATACTCAAGGGTTTCTTCCATTGCTCACTAACAAAACAAAAAAAGAAAGAAAAAAAAATAATCGAAGGTTCTAGGAAGGTTCCGCACAGAAACCCTCACGCCCTGCCAAAACCCCACACTAGCACGCCCTGCCAAAACCCCACGCTAGCTCGCTGGAAGAGAAGAATACCCAGGCAGAGGGCTGCGGGAATGTGAGGAGTACTGAGGCAATTAATTCTGCAAGGAAAAGGGAAGAGCTATAGTGTATTTTTGACAGGAAAGAAATGAAAGGAGGGGCTAAAATTAGTGTAGTCTGGATTGAGAGTGGCTTGGCAGAAACACGGCACCCATTTTATATGAACAATAAACAATCTCCAAGGCAAATTGAGTACCTAAAAGTACAAAAAAAAGATAGTAGAAAATAACTGTTAACTAAAGGCTTAACATAGGCTCATGTCCTTAGTAGAAAATAAGAAAATACATTTATTATAAAGAAAAAAATACAAAGAAAAAACAAATTTGTCTCCTGCTTATACTACAAAGCTCAAAGATGATTACTTGTTGTTCTAGGTAGGAGGTCATTTCTTTACTATAAATTACAGAACATTAAAAAGTTTTTAAATTATAAGTACGTTCCTCAATTTTGCATTTTCCATGCTCAGCTAGCTCTAATGGAAGGTGTTTTTCTTAAAAGCCAAAAATCAGGTTGTCTCTTCCTAACCATTCCTATAACCCTGTATCAAGACTGTGCTTATTCACCACTTTTATAATTTTAGTTTGCGCTAGTCTGTAAATTGCTTGGGTATATTCTGTATCCTCAACAAGACTATAAATTCTAGGGAGAATCTTCCTTTTCTTTCTTGTCCACCCATACAACAAACACTAAAATGTAGCTAGATGACCACAAAGCCTTGTAATAAATGCAATATATGGCTTCATATTTGGATTATGCATATCACCAGCTATATTGAAGACCCTACCAAACTAAAAAGTTGAGCAAACATAAAAGATCTTAGCGCTTAAAATATGTCTATTACCCAGATTCATTTCTCACCACCACCTCCACCCCCATTCCACTGAACTTTATGATGGAGAGATAACAAAGTACTTGTTTCTGGAACACATGGTGCTATTGCACATCTCTATGCCTTTGCATATGGTCTTTCTTCTCTAGGACCTGAGCATCTGGAGTGTCTTTTCACCCTTTGTAATTCACTCAGAAGTCACCTCCTCCAGGATACCCCATGCCCACCCTAAGGATTCTATCATGCTTTCCTCTGTGCTAGCTCTGTATCTGGAACACACTTTTTTTTTTTTAATTTTGAGACAGAGTGTCACTCTGTTGCCCAGGCTAGAGTGCCGTGGCGTCAGCCTAGCTCACAGCAACCTCAAACTCCTGGGCTCAAGCAATCCTCCTGCCTCAGCCTCCCAAGTAGCTGGGACTACAGGCATGCGCCACTATGCCCAGCTAATTTTTTCTATATATTTTTAGTTGGCCAATTAATTTCTTTCTATTTTTTTAGTAGAGACGGCATCTTGCTCTTGCTCAGGCTGGTTTCAAACTCCTGACCTTGAGCGATCCTCCCGCCTCGGCCTCCCAGAGTGCTAGGATTACAGGCGTGAGCCACCATGCCTGGCCTGGAACACACTTCTATTGTTGCACTGAGTATACTGTACTGTAATCAACCTCTTTATATTTATTTATTCCATTAGATGCAATTCCAGGCTCAGTAAAAATCTATCTAGATGAGGGAGAATGAGAGAAAAGAATGGAAAAATGAAGGAAGGGAGACCCAAGGAAGTTTCTGGGACCTCTTCTGAGCAGGCACCATGTGTGTCTTATTCACCTCCATATATCCAAGGGGTAGGGCATGACTTAGCATACACAGGTACTCATCAAATGTTTGATAAACTGATTTGACATAAATTAAAGAAATGAACCACCTTGGCATGAAATTCTTATCAAAGGGAAAACTGCCATTAATCAAAACAGTGTATTAGTTGAGCCAAATCTATTGTGGTACACACAAGCATATCAGCTTGAAATTACAGAACTTATTAATTGCCAAGAACTAAGTTAGACACTCAGAATTCAAAGATGCAGGAGACATGATTCGTTCCCTCAAGGAGTTCATAATTTAGATAGCTAATTGGGTAAGTAAAAGATAATTACGATATAATGATAAAAACTGTATCCAGGACATGTTCAGAGTACCACAGTACAAAGAAGAGATGTATATCATCTAGCTAGAGGTGATGGTGGGTGTGGGGGTAGGAATTCTGGAAAGACTTCTTGGAGGAGATGGTCCCTGAAGTCAAATCTTGGATGATTAAGACATGTTTTTTTGTTTTTGTTTTTTTGAGACAAGGGTCTTGTTGTGTTGCCCAGGCTGGAGTGCAGTGACATTATCATAGCTCACAATAGCCTCGAACTTCTGGGCTCAAGCAATCCTCCTGCCTCAGCCTCCCACAGTGCCGGGATTACAGGCATGAGCTACCCACCTGGCTGATTGAGACATGTTTTAACATGTTTGGTTAATCAGTTAGTCCATGAAGGGGACTACTTGTTCTATGGCTCAAGTATCCTCCTAAAAAAGAACTCACCTAAGACAAAATGAATCCTAGCACATAAGCTAGGGTAAAGACAATGGGCTGGTTTGGAGAGGAGGGCAATGCTGTTGCTTGAACTAGACCAGCTGAAGAACCAAACAGAAGAACTGGGTCTCAGAGAACATTACGTATCAGAGCACAAGGGTGGCAGAAGATTTACTATAGGAGCCAGAGTATAAGCAGAAGGAAAGGGGTGTGGGACACGGTGGCTGAGAGGAAAACATTCACGGAACACAGGCTAGGGGAAACGGTCACCCACAGGCGGGTAGAGAACTGTATTCGAAGGCAGATTTGAGCTATCCCTGAGGACTCCCTGAACTATTTGGGGAAGACTCTGGAGGAAGGCAGAGTTTCCACAATTGGGAGGCTAATGCAGAGTCAGAGAAATATTACTTGCTGCCGTTACTGGCCCTTTAGTATTATTTTTTTTACATCCCAGGTTGCTTTGTCTTAGATTACATAAGAAAAGTATGAGACACTATTCCAGCCCTGAAAGAGTTTATAACTGAGTTGAGAAAGCAATTGTGTGTTTTAGTTCTTAAGTGCTATGGAAACACAATCAGAATGGACAAATTTTGAAACACTTCCCAGAAAAGGAAAACACAAAGATGAGAATATCAGACAAAATCCAGAGGATATATACAGAAAACATAATGTGTAAAAAAAAACTTGATGGGCCAGGCACGGTGGCTCACGCCTGTAATCCCAGCACTCTGGGAGGCCGAGGTGGGAGGATAGCTCAAGGTCAGGAGTTCAAGACCAGCCTGAGCAAGAGCGAGATCCCATCTCTACTAAAAATATAAAGAAATTAGCTGGACAACTAAAAATATATGTAAAAAATTAGCCGGGCATGGTGGCGCATGCCTGTAGTCCCAGCTACTCTGGAGGCTGAGGCAGAAGGATCGCTTGAGCCCAGGAGTTTGAAGTTGCCGTGAGCTAGGCTGACGCCACAGTATTCTAGCTATCCTGGGCAACAACAACAACAACAAAAACTTGATGTAAAATAAGGTGGCGTATGCAGGCTTACTAACTTGAGAGGAGAGTTTTGTGGTAGGGAGTAAAAACTAAGACAATTTGCTACATTCTAAGCGCCCTTGAGGACAACAGGAGAGTGGGCCCCGAGGAACCAGACTCAGTGGGAGAGTGGCTGTGGGGCAGTCTCAGTCAGGATGTCTCATGAATGAAGTCTGGAGAAAGACCAGTTCCTCAGGGCTGGCAGAAGGTAAGAACTGGATCAAAGTGAAGGCTCTGCAGGATTGTGACAGCTAAGTCAAGAGAGGAGTCTTGAAAGACTTCCTGAGCCAGGAGTAGCATATACAGAGAATTCTCCAAGCAATCCTTAAAGTGAGTGAGCTGTTAAAGGTCTCCAGCTTGAACATGCAGGAGGCTCCAAAACAAGGTGCTTTAACTTAATTACCTTGCTGTTGCCCGATGCTGGCAGTTAAGGAACGAGCATGTGGAACTGTCTAGAACTAGCAAGATACGTAGAGTTCTGCTTTTCTCTTCAGATATCTGAGGAGAAGGGGTGATCTGGTGGGCTATGAATTGCTAGAAATGGGGCCTCATTGGCATGGTGGCCAAAAGTTTGATGCTGCCTCTATTTTCAAGTATCAAACCAGGGTAAGAAGCGCAAGCAAGTCATTGATTTATAAAAGGTACACGGGAAGGGACCTGGAGTTCTATCCTCAGCCCTTGGCTCTCTACTCAGAGAATAATTACCTGGAAAGCCATCTAGCTTGAAGGTCATCAGAATATGCTCTCACTGTTTGCCTCAGGTTGGAGGTCACTGCAGTAGTTTATTAAGACCTCACGTTTATCTTATTGTCTGTTTTTAAAATTTAACAATTTTAAATCTAAAAAGGTTAGTGTTTTAAATGTTCCCTTTTACACTGTTGTGGCTAATCCTATCCTTTGAACAATATTTATGTTCTCTGTTTAATTAAAATCTTAATTGTTTTTGGCTTTCTCTTTTTCCACTATTTTATATGCCCTTTTTGCTTAGTAATAGCATTTTCATCAATTTTCCTTTTTCTACAGTTTTTTCATTGAAAAATGATACTAATACATGCTCATTTCAAAAGCTGAAGACTGTACAAGAAGAAGTTTTAAAAATCATGGTCTCATAGTAATCATTTAATTTCTTTAACATTTGAAGTATTTCCTTTCAGTCTTTTTTTCTGAGTTTTTCTTTTTTTTTTTTTTTTAACATTATTATACTGTAATCTCATTTAATTGAATTTCTGGATCTTGTGGTAAACAACGCCTGAGGGAGAGAGTTTTCCAGATGAACTGTTTGTGCCCAATTACACAATTCTGTCCAGGGGGAATAATAACTCACAAAGAAGCTGTTTGCTTTTAAGTTTAATACAGATGCCAACATGACACACAAGCCTGCAGACTCATCAGCACACTCAGGTCCGTCAGTGCGGACAGCTAAGATGAGGATTCTGCTGAAAACTTGGGATGGCCTTATGCGTGCTGGCAGTCCTTCAGAGGTCTGCAGGGCCTTGGTAACATATTTGCTAGACTTAAGTTCATTTTGATTTGTCTTCCAGCCAACTAAAAGTTTCTTAATTTGTTTTTTTCTCCAAGAAAGCTATGTGAATGGCATATTTCGAACCTTGGCATATTTTTGAACCCTGTATGCAAGAATGTCTGTAACCTCCAATAACATAACAAAACACAGCTAGGTACAACATTCTCTAGTCAGAACCTTTTCCCCTGAAAACTCTGGCTTACTGACACTGGTGCTTTAGAAAAGTCTGTTGTCCGCAGCTACCATCTCATCTTTCCCCCAGTTTTCATCTTTCATTTTTTTCCCTCTGCATTGCAAGAAAATGTCTCAAATGTGTTTTCCACATCATTGCTTCTGTACACCTCAGTTTGAATTCTGCTTTTCACTGTCTCCAATTTGTATCTGAATACTGCTACTGCACATCCAGCTTACCTGTAACTATCCACGCTATGGCTCCCTTTCCATCTCAGCCTATTTGTTCCTTATACTTTTATGCTTCCATTCCACAGAGGCTATGTCTTCCTGTGTCAACTAATGATGCCAGAAAAGTTTTTAAATTTCTTAGAGTTCTATAATAAATAATTTTCAGAGAGTTGCTCTTCCTCTATAGCTTCATAATTATGTTCCCTTTCCCATATTCTGAAAGTTTTATAAGTCCCATATTATTATGATCTCTCATATGAGGATGAGAAAAACATCTAGACCTGATATTTGACAACAGGGTATGCAGACTGCCAGTGGCCCCATTCTGTCAATGTATGTGCTAGTGGAATCCCCTGCTCTAATCTACAGCCATACACTTGATGAACACGACTTCTAATTTAATTCCCAGTGTCTAAGAGGCTTCTATCTGGCGCAGGTCTGCTAAACTATAAGATCCAACCATCAGGCTTAGTGTTACACAGAAATCATGGAATATTAAAAAATAAAAACCAAATACAAAACTACAATCTCCAGTGTATTATTTGAGATCCGTTTTGTATGAGTAACAGAAAATCCATGTCCAACTGGCTTCAAAAGAAACAGAATTTATGGGCTCAAATAACATCTCTCTCCATGTATTTACATCTTTAATTTCTCTCAGTAGTATTTTGTATTTTTCAGTGTAAAGCCATGCATGTTTGTTAAATTCTTAAGTGTTTTATTTTTGATATTATTGAACTATTATTGTTTTGTAAATCTCACATATCAAAATATGATTTTTTATTGACTTATATCTTACGACTGTGCTAAATTCACTTACTGATTATAGGTTTTTTTATTCCTCAGGATTTTCTACTTATAAAAAAAATCTGTGAATAGGGAGTTTTACTTTTTCCTTTCCAATCTTCATTCTTTTTACTTTTCCTTGCCCTATTGCATTGGCAAGGACATTCAGAAAAATGTTGAGTAGAATGCTGAGAATGAGCGTCCTGGCCTTGTTCCTGATGGAAGGGAAAGCGCTCAGTGGCTTACTATAAACAATGATGTCAGCTGAAGGCATGTTGTAGATGTCCTTTATTAGACTGAGGAGGTTACCTTCTAATTCCTGTTTGCTGGATTTTATTATATTTAACAAAGTATGACACACAGGAACAACATTTATTGGGTGTCGGGCAGACGGGAGTGGGGAGGAGGGTATGGGTATATACATACATAATGAGTGCGATGTGCACCATCTGGGGGATGGTCAGGCTTGAAGCTCTGACTGGAAGGGGACGGGGGGCAAGGGCAATGTAGGTAACCTTAATAAATAAAATATAAAAAAAATAAATAAATAAAATTGAAAAAAAACCCCACAAAGTATGGATGCTGATTTTGGTTAAATGTTTTTTCCACACCTATTGAGATGGCCATTTTTTTCCCTCCTTCTGTTAATACGATGGGTTACATTTATTTATTTTCAAATACAAAACCAATCTTGTATTCCTGGGATAAAATCCGCAGGTCATGTTATATTAATCCTTTTATTTATAGCTAAGTTTAATTTGTTAATATTTTATTAAAGAGTTTTATGTCTATGTTCATAAAGGATTTTAATTTTTCATAATGTCTTTTTTTTTTTTTTTTTGAGACATAGTCTCACTCTGTTGCCCAGGCTAGAGTGCCGTGGCGTCAGCCTAGCTCACAGCAACCTCAAACTCCTAGGCTCAAGCAATCCTCCTGCCTCAGCCTCCCGAGTAGCTGGGACTATAGGCATGTGCCACCATGCCCCGCGAATTTTTTCTATATATTTTTAGTTGGCCAGTTAATTTCTTTCTATTTTTAGTAGAGACAGGGTCTCACTCTTGCTCAGGCTGGTTTCGAACTCCTGACCTTGAGCGATCCTCCTGTCTCGGCCTCCCAGAGTGCTAAGTTCATGTCTTTACTAGGTTTTAGGATCAGGATTATACTGGCTTCAGAAAATTTGTTAAAAAATATTTCTTCTTACTTTATTTTCTGAAAGAGTTTGTTAGATTTTTATAGCTTCTTTCACAAATATTTGTAAGAATTTACTGGGCCTAGAGTTTTCTTTGTAGAATGCTTTTTATTACAAATTCAATTTCTCTGACATATATGGGACTATACAGATTTTTAATTGCATTTTGTGTCAGTTTTGGAAAGTTGCATTTTTCCAAAAATTTGTCTATTTCATTTAAGTTGTAAAATTTATTGGCAGGAAGTTATTTTTTAGAATTCTCTTATTATTCTTTTGAAGTTTACACATCTATAATGATACTCCTCTTTCATTCCCAATATTGGTAACTTATGTTTTTTCAATTTTATTGCTCTTTTGAAAGAATCCATTTTGGCTTTGTTAATTTTCTCTGTTGTATATTTTCTATTTAATTAATACCTGCTATTGTTTTTATTTTTTTTCCTTCTTGAGTTTAATTTGCTTATCTTTATCCAGTTTCTGGAAACTTAAATTTTAATCCTTCCTCCTTTCTAATATAAATAATTAAAGCTATAAATTTCTCTCTAAGCAACACTTTTACTGCATTCCACAAATGCTGACATGTTTGTTTTTCATTATCATTCAGTTCAAAATATTTTCTAATTTCTTTTTGATTCATGGGTTATTCAGAAATATATTGCTTAATTTCCAAATCTTGGGAGAATTTTCAAGTTATCTTTTTGTTGTTGATTTCTAACTTAATTCAGTTGTAATCAGAGAACACACTCTGTTAGAGTTCAATCTTTTGAAACTTATTAAGACTCGTTTCATGGTCCTGTATAAAAGTTCCAGGGTATGTAAAAGCAATGATAAAAACTCAACATATCAGAAAGACTTAAATTATAAATGTGTAGGTGCCTAACTAGCTTCAAAATACATGAAGCATAAAACTGGCAGAAGGAAAAAAGGATTTGAATCTACAGTCATACTTGGAGATTTTTATATCCCTTGTAGAGTAAATTAACAGAACAACCAGGCCAAAAATCTGTACAGATATAAAAGATCTGAATAGCATTGTTAACCAGCCTGACCTAATTAATATTTATAGAACCAAATACCCAACAACTACAGAATACAGTCTTTTTTATTTTATTTGCTGAATCAGTTCAGCAGGATGGAAAAGAAAGGACCACATATAGAGGAATTTAAAAGCTTGACAGTGTGGAGATGTGAATGAAAAAGTTTTAAGATTTCTAAACAGATGTATAATCTGGAGAAATCGATGTTTCAAGAAGATTAACCTGGATGTAGCTTAATAGTTTTAAAAGGAAACACTAAGGGTAGGAGACTAGTTAGGAAGTTTACAGCAATCTAGGCCCTGCATGGATTAGGATGAGCCAACTGCAATAAAGATGAAGGGTGAAATCTGAGAGATATTATAAAAGTAAAATTGTTAAGATCTGTCAATAAATGGATATGGAAGTTAGAAAAAAAGGATGTTAGAGGTATTTGAAAGACTAAAAAATTAAGATAATGATGAAGATCAGTAATGACATACAATGACATTTTAACTAAATGCATCCTCAACTGGATTTATTCCTGTTGTTTAAGAAATTCAGGTATTTAATATTCAGCATATAACTTTTGGTCACAAAATAAACTTTTTCAAACAAATGAATTTTAAAGTCGGATGTTAATTGAGATCTTTATCCTATTATTTATTTATTTATTTATTTATTTTTTGAGACAGAGTCTCACTCTGTTGACCAGGCTAGAGTGCCGTGGCGTCAGCCTGGCTCACAGCAACCTCAAACTCCTGGGCTCCAAGCGATCCTTCTGCCTCAGCCTTCCAGGTAGCTGGGACTACAGGCACGCACCGCCATACCCAGCTAGTTTTTTCTATTTTTAGTTGTTTGGCTAATTTCTTTCTATTTTTAGTAGAGACAGGGTCTTGCTCTTGCTCAGGCTGGTCTCGAACTCCTGAGCTCAAACAGTCCTCCCGCCTCAGCCTCCCAGAGTGATAGGATTACAGGTGTGAGCCACCGCGCCCGGACTTTACCCTATTATTGAATAAAAACGGTGGAGAATTTATTCAAGTTCAAACACTTTTATCCTTTATTTCCAGAAGGCAAGATAATGGGATACTTTTGAAATATCTACTAGAATGTGCCAATTTTTTATAAAATAAAAAGGTATTTTTAACAGCTTAATGCTAGGAGACTAGTTTAAAATAAAAAAAGTTATATATGAGAAAGCCTTAAATAATAAAGCTGCCAAGATATTTATTCTGATATACATATATGTCAGAAGTTTTCCATTTGTGTAAACATACACATACTCATATAGATCAAATTTATTTCCCAAGTCAGCATATGCTGTGGAAGGTTTTTCATCCTCCTCTTTTCATTTCATTTTGGCTCACCTCCACTCTCAAAACATCTTGAAACATAGATAATATGGAAACAAATGAAAATGAGCTTTCTCTGAGAGAATTCAAAAACAAATAGCTCAGCATTCCTCTTCTTTTCCACTAAACCGTGCTCTGCACCACAAAATTAAACAGACATCTCTAGGGATACAGATATGCCAAGAGTGTTTCTGGCAAAAAGAAAATCTGGCCCTTCTCCAGACTGCTATACGTGGACAACAGTGGCTGTTCTAGGGATGGAGATTGATTGCCGGCTGGCTGGTCTGTGGTTACTTAGTGTCAAGATCAAGAATATTAGGCACAGATCATTTTCACATCCAAAGACTTCTGACAACAAACTTGCTCTAACTTCTCACATTCAGCAATAATGAGTTATTTACCAAAGAGACAATTATAATTCTATCCTATTCCTTTATGTTACAGAGAAGCGAACTGAAGCCCAGAGAAGGTAAGTGATTTGCCCAAAATCACACAGCTAGTCAGTGACAGGACAAAATGCAGGTCTTGAGACTCCCAGTTCAATAATCTGTCCGCCTCTCTATTGAGCAATACTACATTCTAAATAATATTAGAAAAGAACATGTTGTTCATGTCTAAAACTCTTTTTTATCTAAGTCATCTCAATACCTTGAAAGTCATAGGCTCTCTCTCATTTAGTACTCTGCTAGAAATAGCAATATACTTTTATTTTGCAAGACCCTATAAATAATAGTTTTTAAAAGGGCTGTATTTTAAGTCCCAAAGTCACCAAAGTAAAATGAGATTAGAACTGAGCTTAAAACCATTAAAACAAAATTAAGAAATTCTCAATCTTTAAATGTGGGAAGAATCTTTTAAAATTATGGCCAAATATATTTAAAAGGTGGGGGCACTGGAATTAGGGTCACAAGACCAGGATTTAAGTCCCAGCTCTGCTACTGACTAGCTGTGTAAGCCTGCTTCCTCTATAAAATGAGCAGGGTGGATCAGGATCACCAAAGTTAATTCCATCATTTAAAATATGATTTCAGGCGCAGTAGGAAGTGCGTCAGTCTCATAAAATATGATTTCAGGGCCAGGCGTGGTGGCTCACGCCTGTAATCCCAGCACTCTGGGAGGCCGAGGTGGGTGGATAGCTCAAGGTCAGGAGTTCAAGACCAGCCTGAGCAAGAGCGAGACCCCGTCTGTACTATAAATAGAAAGAAATTAATTGGACAACTAAAAATATATGTAAAAAATTAGCCGGGCATGGTGGCACATGCCTGTAGTTCCAGCTACTTGGGAGGCTGAGGCAGAAGGATCGCTTGAGCCCAGGAGTTTGAGGTTGCTGTGAGCTAGGCTGATGCCACAGCACTCTAGCCTGGGCAACAGAGTGAGACTCTGTCTCAAAAAAAATAAATAAATAAATAAAAATAAAATATGATTTCAGGTAACTCAAGGATAAGATATTTATCTTATCCTTATTATTTTATAACTTATTCAAATAATAGAGCAAAGAAATAAACACATTGTTCCACACCTGATTAACAAAAGAAGTTAAAAAATACAAGAAACACCATCTCTACCATAAAAAAAACTGTAGATTTGGCTTTGTACAGAGTCAGGGAGAAAAAGAATATTGTCCGAAAAATGTAGTACACAGTTGAAGTTACAGATTTGGATCACATCTTTCCACATTCATTTTACTAAATAGATGGTTTTGAAAACCTAAGTATAGTTTTTCTAAAGAGGAAACAGAGAACGAACATAAAAGAAGCTCTAAGTAGCTGTGTTAGTCCAGTGTTGCCAGATCACTATAGCAAGAACCATATACCACCATCAGACACCAAGAACCTTCAGCTATTGCTTTACTGAGTGCTGTTATATATGGCCCTAAATTATGTAAGTTCCAGACTATTTAATAAATAGGTCATTTAGATCTCTTAGGGGAAAAATCTAACATTAGTAGAAATAACTTTTACCTTCACTTTTCTACTACTTGAGATAATTGTTACTTCATAAAGATATAGATGTCTTTACATACAATTCACTGCTGGCTAACCAAAAAATATAAACAATCCTTGTACCACCAGCTGCCAAGAGTGTACAATTGAGCAGGATCATGCAAATCTGATGACCTCTGAGTTATACTATTAAAATCTTACCAGTTTTTATGTCCAATTTAATTTCATTTACGTCATTTGCCTCTTAGCTAACAGACATAAAACAGAAAAGTTAACTTTCAAGGTACTAGTAAAAGGATAAGGCATCATAAAGAGCTAATCCAATTGACGGTGATAAGAGGAAGACAATAGGAGAATGAATATAAGATTATCAAACTCTATGAGCCAAAACTCCTCCAAACTTCAGCTCATTTGTCAGACCTAAAGTATTTTGTTTTGACTAAACACTGAAGTTTATATTCCTTCAACAGAATAAATCATATTTGGGGGTTTTCTGTTTCTCTGGGTCAATTTGCCTAGAATTGTCTGGTAAAGATGGTTGAATCAAGGCAATGAGACCACAGGTTTATCAGTTTTACCAAATTTATTTATAAAGCTAATCAACTGATCTGAATAGTTTTTTCCCTCTGTTAAACTGGGACAATAATACCTGTCTTGAAAATCTTACAATGCTAGTTAGCACAGGGATCAAAATAAACAGTGTACATGAAAGTACTTTATAAGCTGTCCTATAAATGTACGGCATTATTATTATTCTTTTTAATTTTTTTAAACCTTTCATAAAAAGTACAAAACTGGATGTTGTCAGATCTGTCTTTCTCCAACCACTCCTACTTCTTCCTAGCACATTAACTGGTGACTAACTCATCATAAATATTTTTCAAGTATTACTTCACAGTACCTGCATGTTCTATCTACTACCTAACTTTAGCAGACATGACTTTTAGCCTATGGAGATCTCAACAGAAATCCCTACCTGCTTTATTTGGTTGAGACTAACTGGAGAATCAGGAAAGAAAAAGAGGCCTTGAAATGATCTTTCAGCCTCTTTTGAGGCTAGGGTTGGAATTCATTCTAGTGGTGAATGACCCAATTATTGCCAGAGTATTCATGTTGCTTTTCGAAAAATCTCAGCACCAGGTCATATGAATATCCAATTGGAAAAAAAATACATATCTTAAACTCTAAGTACACCATATACAAAAGTCAGTTCCTGGTGGACTGAAGTTCTACTTGGGAAAGACAAGGCAATACAGCTTTTTAAATAAAACCACAGAATATCATTGTGAGCTTGGAGTAAAGTATTTGTGTCCTCTTAAAGAAGACACAAAAACTCTGACTATAAAAGAAAAAAATGATAAACTTGTATTAAGAATTTCTGCTCATCAAAAGACAACAGAACAAAATGACAACCCACAAAAGTGGAAGATATGACAATAATATATCTGACAGAAGACTTATATAGAGATTATATAGAGAATCCCTGAGTTGATAAAGAAAAACATACAGACTACCCAACAGAAATATGAACAAAAGACCTAAACTTGTATGATGTCATAAAAGAGTATATCCAAATGGCAAATTAACCTGAAAAGATGTCTAATTTCATTAGTCACCACTTCAACTACTGTCCGCTAAATGATGTGTAGCTCCTCCCGAATCAGTATTCAGTGTCTGTCCACTCCCCGGATGGCTTCTGGCACCTCGCCCTCTGCAACCGTACATGGGCACCCTCTGTGGCTGCCTCCTGTATATCTATCATGACTGAGGGCCCTCTCCCACCACCCTACCCACACTACAATAAAGGTGCCATGTGTTTGACAAAAACAAACACAAAAATTAAAAAAAACCTGATAGAATCTTTGGGAAAACTGATTGTAATTATTTATAAAAACTGAATATAGGGGAAGATGTTGGTCAAAAGATATAAAATTTCAGTTAGAAGGGACAAGTTCAAGAGATCTATGGTATAACATGGTGACTATAATTAATGACAATGTAGTGTATACTTGAAAACTGCTGAGACAGGAGATTTTAAGTGTTCTCAACATCAAAAAATAGTTAACTATGTGAGGTAATGCATATGTTAATTAGCTCAATTTAGCCTTCCACAATGTACATATGTTTCAAAACATCATGTTATATACCATAACTATATACAATTTTTATTTGTCAATTTTAAAAAATAAATAAAATAGCTTTTTATTTTTTTTACTTTACCTGCAGATAACTTTTTAAAAACAAACAACAAAATCGAACATAGGTGTATCTACAACTCAGCCATCCTATTCCAACAAAAATGCTTACATACGTTCACCAAAAGACAGGTATTAGAATGTCCATAGCTTCAATATCTGTAATGGCTAAAAACCAGAAATAACCCAAACACCCATTAATAGCAGAATGGATAAACTGTGGTATGTTCACAATGAAATGCTATACAGCAATGAGAATGAAGGCTATATAACTACATGACAGTAAGGATGGATCTCACAAACATAATGCTGAGGAACAGAAGCCAGATCTAACAGATAGGAGTCCATTTATATAAAAACAAACTGACAAAACTAGATTTCCATGAGAAGTCAGGGGATGGTACTGAAAGGACCAGAAATGGAGGGCCAGCCTTTAGAGTATTAGTAAGGTTCTGCTTCTTGAGCATATATATACTTTTCTATGCACACTACATTTCAATAAAAAGGACTGCTTTTTCTTGCTATTTCACATTACAGTCTGACCTTTCATATAAAAGGCCGTACTCTCCAACCTTGGATAAACACCAAAGTCTACTATAAAAGCTAGTAATGAAACTGATTTTAAGCTAATTGTAGATTAACCTTTACCCAAGCTCATACCTTCACAGAATTAGAAACCTAATAACAGTCTGGTTATTTATAAGAAATTTACTCTTTTCTGATTTAAAAAAATTTAAAAGACATTAGAAAGGAATGATTTTCTTCCCTTCCCTACTTATCATTGTTTTTATTATGAGCTATACCCAAAGTATATTACCTATGTTATTTCATTTAATCTTCATAATAATTCCATGATTTTTTTTTTTTTTTTGAGACAGGATCTCTTTCTGTTACCTAGGCTGGCATGTGATCATAGCTCACTATAACCTCAAACTTCTGGGCTCAAGTGATCCTCTCACCTTGGCCTCCCAAACCACTGGGATTACAGGCCTATAATACTTTTATTATTTCCATAATTTTGTAGTTAAGCAGATTTAGGTTGAGTACATTGTCTAAAAACAGACAGCACATTCATGGTGGAGCCAGGATCTGAATCCTGGTTTGTCTGACTCCCAAGCTCATGTTCTTGACCATTTTATACTGTCTCATTGTCACACTGGCTGCTTTTCAGCATGAAGTGATGATAATCTTCTTTGGCTTTTGTCTTGTCGTTTTAGAAGGCCAGATCTGCACAGAACATATCTCTCCACTCCTATTTTATAAAGACCCATAGAGGGATTGCACTATTACAAAATGAAAGCTGCGCATTAACAAGCCAAGATAGAGAGCCCATGCCACCAATAGGCCTATAATAAAAATGCTTGACAGCTTTTAACAACTAGCTAAATAGGCAATTGGGTAGAGGTCCCCACAGCTGGGTCTCAAATGAGCCAACAATTCTGAGTGAGGGTTTTATTTAGGCCATAGTGGAAGAACTAGGGCTAGATTAAGCAGTTTTGTCAAAAATGAAGATAAACGGGAAGGTTCTCCTGGGCTCAAGCATTTCTCCTTCCTCAGCCTCCTGAGTAGCTGGGACTACAGGCACACGCCACCACGCCCAGCTAATTTTTCAATTTTTAGTAGAGATGGGGTCTTACTCTTCCTCAGGCTGGTCTTAAACTCCTGAGCTCAAGCAGTCTTTCCGGCCTCAGCCTCCTAGAGTGCTAGGATTACAGGCGTGAGCCACTGCACCTGGCCGTATTCCTCTTTCGATAATGAATGAATTCTCTCAGAATTGTTATTAGGGAGGTCAGAAAAAAATGTCTTATGAATCATCATCATCATCACCATCTTACCAGTAAATGAAAAAATAAGGCTCAGAAGGGCAAAGGAGCTTGATACAAGTCAAATCACATACTTGAAATCTCATGCTAAAGTGTATTACTCATCTTAAAATCATACAGTATTAGGATTCTTTCAACTTTTCTTTAAATTCAAAATTATTCAATAAAAATACTTGCTACGTAAGACATTTATAACCCAATCCTATCATTTTGTACAGTTAATTTCTATCGCCTTTGGGGAGAGAAGTCTACATAATATGACTTTTATATTCACTTGGTAGGTCTAGCTGTGGGCCATTTTTACATTAATCTGTTTTAACAGGATCTATTTTAGGTTAATTAATCTTCAGAGATACAAATTTCTTAATAAAGCAGTCAGCAGTATTTTAAAATATTAACCAAAATATCCTAAATCATGTGAAGCAATGCATTAGCAAGACCAAAATAACTTTCTATTTCTATTTATAGCCTTCAAAGCTTAATCCTCTGCTTCCCCACCTTCCCAAATGCCCCTTCTTTTCTATGATACTCCTTTCCTCTGCATTCTTCTCCATCAACGAGAAAATGATCAGACAACATTCACCTTCATCAAATGACTGAAGTTCATTTACGCTATAATATAACTAATTCTACGAGTACTTGGATGTTAAGCTGGCTAATGGTGAAATGGAAGCTTAATCCCCTACTTAAGAAGACTGGGACATCAACAATGAGCACATAGACAGATCTTCTTTTGGCGGGGTAGAAACAAGAAATCTGAAATCAGGCATTATGTAAAGGTATACCTGATGTAGTCCTTTCACGGTGATTCCTGGAGGTGGTGATGAATGTCTGTCACTCTGGCCTCCCTAACATAGATTGTTAAAACCTAACTCTCCGTGGCACTTCCTTTTTTCTCTCTTGCCTGTTTAGAACAAGGCTATTGAACACACCTGTTAGAGTACATTAACCTAACCCTAATCCAAAAAAAAAAAAAAAATAGGCATTTAAGACCAATAACATCATCTTAACATAGTACAACACAACCTTTTCTTACTCTTTCTAGTGCCATATTTGGTATGTGTTCTCATTTAAGTAATGAATTTTTGGTATTACAATCCTACCCCTTAACTGACAGATCCAAAGTTCATCAATATTTCAACTACCTCTGGTAATTAAATTTTGATTTCTTAAAAAGTATTCTCTTAGAATTTAGCCCCTTAATCAACAGAGGTATTAAGCTATTAAAATCCAGCATTTTTGTTTGTGGATCCCACAAAATAATTTGAAAACTATATGTCTCCTTGCATATTTTTAGGTTATCTAAAAATTTTCATCATAAGTTCATATAGTTGCAAAAGAATAATTCCTAACATATTATAATATTGATATTTTAAAAATAAAGCTGTTATATCCCTCTTAAATGTATCAAATGGAATTTAAACTCTATAGCAAGTCTTCTTTGCACGACTAGTACAGTTGACTAGCAGTCTCAATAACTTTCTCTCTCCTGTGCACAATGGCAACTCTTAAGGAAAAATCCATTGCACCAGTTGCAGAAGAAGAGGTAACCGTCCCAGACAATAAGATCAATGTAGTCGGTGTTGGAGAAGTTGGTATGGCACGTGCTATCAGCATCTGGGAAAGTGTCTGGCTGATGAACTTCCTCTGGTGGGTGTTTTGGAAGATAAGCATAAGGGAAAATGATGCATCTGCAGCATGGGAGCTTGTTTCTTCAGACACCTAAAACTGTGGCAGATAAAGATTATTCTGTGACCACCAATTCTAAGATTGTGGTGGTAACTGTAGGCAACCATAAGCAAGAGGGAGAGAGTCATCTCAATGTGGTACTAACATCTTCAGAAATACTAACATCTTCAAATGTATTATTCCTTGGATCATCAAGTACAGTTCTGACTGCATCGTAATTGTGATTTCCAACCCAGTGGACATTCTTACATATGTTACTTGGAAATTAAGTGGATTACCCAAGCACCATGTGATTGGAAGTGGGTGTAATCTGGATTCTGCTAGATTTTGCTATCTTATGGCTGAAAAACGTGGCATTCCTATCAGCAGCTGCCATGGATGGAGTTTGGGAGAACATGGTGACTCAAGTGTGGCTATGTGGAATGTAGTGAACATGGCATATGTTTCTCTCCAGGAATTGAATCCAGAAACGGAAACAGACAATATAGTGAAAATTGGAAGTGCATAAGATGGTGGTTGAAGGCGTATGAAGTCATCAAGCTAAAAGGATATACAGCTGGGCTACTGGATTAAGTGCAGCTGACTTGATTGAATCCACGTCGAAAAATCTATCCTGGATTCATCCAATATCAACAATGGTGAAGGAGATGTATGATGTTGAGAATGAAGTCTTCTTGAGCCTCCCATGTATCCTCAATGCTCAGGGATTAATCAGTGTTATCTACCAGAAGCTAAAGGATGGTAAGATTGCTCAGCTCAAGAAAAGTGCAAATACCCTGTGGGACATCTAGAAGGACCTAAAAGACCTGTGACTACTGAGTCCTAGGCTATAGAAATTTAAAAAGTACAATGTAATTAACCTTGCACTTTAGTTTTCATCCATGTACATGAATCACAGTTTGCTTTTATCTTCTTTATGTGAGCCCATATGTGAATCTGGGCTCACAGAATCAAAGTCCATGCTTGGTTTAATGCTTGCAATATGAGCCCTTGAACAAATAAAATTAACTATTATAGAGTGTTTCTAAATAAAAAACTAATAAATAAATAAACTATAGCAAATTTGATAGCCACCACTATTCATTTCAAAACACTGATGAACAAATGGTTCAAAATGGCCAGAAATTTTATATTTCTCATTTTCTTCTTGTTTTTTTTCTTTTTATTTTCTTTTGTCTTTTTATTTTTTTTCAGACCATTGAAGGAAATCGTTGTTTTTCTTGAACAATTTCTCACCACAAATTATTTTTTTTAACTTTTAACTTGAAGTATTTATAGATGAAGAAAAAGGTGCTAAGAAATGTATAGGTAGGTCCGTGCTGTCAGCATTCTTCAACATCAACATCTTTTATAGATAACAACTATACAACATCAAAACCAAGACACTGACAATTGTACAATCTAAAACTTATTTACATTTCAAAAGATATACATGCAGTCATTTGTGTGTATGTATGTTTAGCTCAATGCAATTTTACCATGTGTAACTTCATGTAAGTGCTACCACAATCAAGATACTTAAGCATACCATGACCACAAGACTACTCCATACTACTTCTTTATCATTATATCCTTCCTCTCCCTACCCTTTCCCTATCTTCTGGCCACTACTTCTCTGTTCTTCACTCCTATAATTATGTTATTTCACAAATATTATATAACTGGAATCATGCTGTATGTATACTTTTGAGACCGGTTTTTTACTCAGCATAATCTCCTTGAGGTTCATTCAAGTAGGTGCAGGTATCAATAGTTCATTCTTTTTTTTATTGCTGAGCAGTATTTCACAGCATAGACCTAACCCAGTTTAACCATTTATTCATTAAACAATATCTGGGTTGTTTCCAGTTTTGGGGCTATTACAAATAATGCAGCTATAAACATTCATATACAGGTTTGTGTAAAGGTAAGTGTTTTAGTCCGCTCAGGCTGCTATAACAAAATATCACAGACAGGGTGGCTGAAATAACAGATATATATTTTCTCACAGTTCTGGAGTGTGGAGGTCTAAGATCAAGGTGCCAGCACGGCCAGGTTCTGTTGAGAGCTCTCTTCCTGGCTTGCATAAGGCTGCCTTCTCTCTGTGTCCTTACATGGCAGAGAGAGAGACAGACAGACAGAGGGGAAGCAAGAGCAAGCACACACAAGAGAGCAAGCTCTCTGGTGTCTCTTCCTGTAAGGGCAAAAGTCCCATCATGAAAGCCCCACCATCATGACCTCATCCAAACCTAATTACCTCCCAAAGCCGCCACCTCCCAATACCATCACATTGGGAGTTAGGGCTTCACCATATGAATTTGGAGTGCAGGAGGGACACAGTTCAGTCCACAGCAGTAAGTTTCATTTCTCTGGGATAAATGTCCAGGAGTTTAATTGGTAGTCACATGTTCAGTTTTTAAAGAAATTGCCAAACTGTTTTCCATGGCTATATCAATGTAAGAATACATCAGTGTGTGAATGATCCAGTTTCTTTGCATCCTTGCCAACATCTGGCACTGTCATAATTTTTAATTTTAGCTATTCTGATAATATGTCATCATGGTTTAATGTGCAATTTCTAATAAACTTAAACATCTTTTCATGTGTGCTTATTTGCCATCTGTATATCATCTTTGGTGAAACATCTATGTATGTTTGTTTCCCATTTTCTAGTAGGATTGTTTTTTAAAATTGAGTTTTGAGAGTTCTTTACACATTCTAAATACTAGTCTTTTGTTAGATATATGGCTTACAAATATTTTCTTGAAGTCTGTAGCCTGCCTTTTCATCTTCGTAACATGGTCTTTTACAGAGCAAATGATTTTAATTTTGATAAGATCCAATTTATCAATTTTTCCTTTTATGGATCATGATTTTGATGTCAAGTTCAAGAATTTTGTGTCTATCTAGTCTTAGGTCTCAAAGATTTTCTCCTTTTTTGTCTAGAAGTTTTATAGCTTTATGCTTTCCATTTATGTCCATGACCCATTTTGAGTTAATATTTATGTGAGGTGTATTATTTAGGTCAAGTGTTTTTTTATTCATTTGTTTGTTTGGTTTTTTGCCAGTGGATATCCAGTTACTCTAGTACCGTTTATTAAAAAGGTTATCCCTCCTCCATTGAATTGCTTTCGCTCCTTGTTAAAAATGAATCAGGTATTTTTATGTGGTTCTATTTCTGGGTAATCTATTCTATTCCATTGATCTATGTGTCTTTCCCTTTGCTAGTATCACACTATCTTGACTAATGTAGCCACATAATAAGCTTTAACAGTGAGAAAGGTCATTCCTTCCCATAAATTATTTTTAATGTAATATATTTTATATTTGAAAGTCTTTTATTGACTATATTTTTCCTCAACAAAAGTCTATAAATTGAAAATAAATTTCTCTTCATTTTCTGTAATAAGAGACTCTAAATATTGAAACAATTATTTCTGGTGAGGTTTCTTTGCAATTATATTATTACTATCCAATCAATTATAAGTACACTGCAAATTTTGATTTTAAAAATTCTTAAAGAAGGAAAACTCTATTATATGTACATCTGTTAAAAAGATAGGTGAGATTTTTCTTCAATTAGTTCGTGTTTCCATGCAGTGACTATTATTTATTGCCAGAATGAAATAGGACTTAGCTTCAATTCTGTCCCTATTTTTTGTTTTTGTAAATTTAAGTGGTGAGAAACCTTTTTCACATAAATGAAAAGATGAGCACTGAAGTCTTGTTAAACAAATTATCTCCCAAGTCTTTGAAATCTTTTAAGTTATGTGGCAAACATAACAGTAATCTACCATCAAAAACATACTTAGTGATCTATTAGTTACTTAGCAGACAACTCAATTAGGTCTTCTCTCAGTTTTGTTGAGAACAAAATATTGGAAACTATTTAAATTGCAAAAGAAACTCTTATCCAGTCATTTGTTCCCTGAGATAGTATTACGTAGTCATTCATTATCTTAACACAGACTCTAAATTTTCAATTGCCCTTTGTTTGGTGCCCTGGTGGTTCTTACATCCTAGGCAATGGACCTTTGTAAGATCTGAGATGGTTGAGCAGTATGTCCTTCTTTTATAAAAGTAGAAGAAGGGCAACTATGCAAGAGAAGGTGGGAAAGCAGAGCCTGCAACTCCATCCCAAGCACATTCTCAGGCAAAGCAATGTTAAGAAAAAGTACATGGGGAAGTCAAGAATCTAGAAACTGATTCTCTTAAACTATCCACGTTCCATACTCAGAAAACGCACCCAAGTTTACAGATAAAAGCCAGTGTGCATCCACAGCCCATAGCACCAACACCAGCACAGGGAGTATATGGAAGTAAGCAGTAAATACTTTTTGATGAGGAAAAGTGAAATAGCAAAATGACAAGCATCAAAATAGCAACACAATACAGTATATCAAAGGAAGAACTCTACTTGCAAGCTAAGAATCAGAGTGAAGCAAATTGAGTTGTTGCTTAAAGCATAATAATTAAGGCTTTTAAATTCACCAACCATTCTGCTATCACAGACTAAAAAAGCTTGTTTATCCCTTCTATGTCCTAGGGGAATAAATTATCTCATGAGTCTTTCTATTCCACCAAAGTGCTATTTAAAAGCTGATGAAATGTTTAAGCAATTCATTACATTAATGTAAAGATCTTTTACAGGACAAAAGTATTATCAAAACCAAAGTGTGGTTAGCATTATGAGTAAACTAGAAAGGATATTGTTGATTTAAAACCTATAGAAATCAGACACAAAATTGATGCTAATTTTAAGGCCCTCGTCTTTGAGGTTTTTCTTTTCTTTTTTTTTTTTTTACTAAAGTAAACTATTGTTATTATACATGATTCCTCTGAAGTTATTTACTCTAATTCTCTTGCCTTATTTTATTGAAATAATCTATTAATTATGTACTGCTTGAACAGCTACTGCAGCTGTGAAGAAAAACAGGGTAAGTAAATATTCAGAAAACAGATACTGTAAAATTCACATCAGAACTTTTAGTTCAAGATGGTAGACTGAAGATGTATGTTTGCTACTTACAGCTTGCAAAACCACATTCAAATAAGGAAGGCAAAAGAAGCAACAAACCTCAAACAGCAGAAAGAAGGGAAAGGAGTAGATTCACCAATGGATAAAAGATCCAACAAACTTTCAATTTCAGAAAGTAAATGGAATTGTGTTGATGGATGAGGCAGGCATAGAAAGCCACAGCTCAGAATACTCTACCAGGTAACCTAAAAGGAGCTAAAAGCCAAACTGCTTATTGGAATGCTAGAAGGAATCTAGAGAGCCAATCTGCCGGCTGGAACACCTGATGGCTCTGGGCTCTGAGCCAACAGGTACCAGGCAGGGCAGGAGTGAGAAGTGAGGCTGAAGACAGCAGGAATAATTGAAAATCTGTACCTGTTATTGCACTGGTTGGCACCCCCATCCAATTCCCCCACCCCACATAGATCACAGGCAACCTAGCATTAACACTCAGTCAAAAAGCCAGATAGCTAAAGGAACACACAACCTGGAGAAAGCCAAGGCTTCTAGTGTGGGTACAGTCCGACCAGAGTAAAGTACTCCACTGGCACAAGGGCCCTCAGAGGTCAGCACGGCTTAGCCTAGAGCAAACAGGCCAGCCAATGCATCCTGTCCTACACAGAGGGGTCAGTCACGTAGATGCTCTTAAATCAGCAGAGGATGGCCAGGCACAGTGGCTCACACATGTACTCCTAACAGTCTGGGAGGTCAAGGCAGGAGGATTGCTTGAGATCAGGGGTTCAAGACCAGCTTGAGCAAGAGCGAGAACCCGTCTCTACAAAAAAAAAAACCCAGAAAAATGATCTGGGCGTGGTAGCATACACCTGTAGCCCCAGCTACTCAGAGGGCTGAGGCAGGAGGATGGATTGCATCCAGGAGTTTGAGGTTGAAGTGAGCTACAACGATGCCACTGCACTCTAGCTGGGGCGACAGAGCAAAACTGTTTCCAAAAAAAAAAAAACCAAAACAAAGCAAAAAACAGCAGAGGCAATCCACACCCATTATCAAGTCCTCTTCCTAAAAAATGAACAGACAACCAAGGATCACCAGCCCATGAGGAAATCCAGCACCATGAAAAAGAAGAGCTAAGAAAAACAGAAGAAACACCTGAAGAGAATGAAGATAATTAAGAAACATAAGAAAACATTTTTTAAAAAGTACTATAATCAAAATATTGAAGAAGATACATATAAAGTATGAATAGGAAAACCAAGAAAAAGGAACGAAGAACTTGTAAGAACTCTTTTAAATTAAATTTAAGATTCTTGGAATTTAAAAAGTGATTAGAGGCTGGGCAAGGTGGCTCATGCCTGTAATCCTAGCACTCTGGGAAGCTGAGGCAGGAGGATTGATTGCTTGAGCTCAGAAATTTGAGGTTGCAGTGAGCCATGAAGATGCTACTGCACTCTACCCAGGGCAACTCTGTCTCAAAAAAAATGAAGTGATTAGAAAAGGAAAGAAAAGCTACAGATGATCTGGAAAATAAAAACTGAGATACTCAGAATGAGAACACATGGATAAAAAGATGGAAATAATAGAAAAACTATAGAAGACATAAAGAGCCAATCCAATAGGTACACCATTTGACTAATAAGAAAAAAAAGGGAAAAGAGAAGGGAGAAACTATTAAACAAATAATAGAATTTCCCAGAACTGAGAAGAGAAACCCCTAAGTCTCAAGATGCAAAGGGCTCAGTGAGTACCCATACAACTGATAAAAGACCCACACCTATACATTTCCTCGTGGAATTTCAAAACAAAAGTATAAAACAGAGATCTTGAACATGAAAAACAGGTCATCCACAAAGGATTGATAATCACACTAGCTTCTTGGCAGCAACGGGGAATATGAGAAGACGATGCAGCCACATCTTCAAATTTTCTAAAGAAAATTATTTTCAGCCCAGAATTCTATCCCCAGCCTAACTACAAACAAGTACTAGGGTCCAATGAAGACAGTTTCAGACATGAAAGCACTCAGAATGTTTACTTCCAATGGCACAGATCAGGACAGGTAGAGACTCAGGATCCTGAGAACACTGATTCCAACCTAGGAAAAGAAAGGAGGGAAATGCAGACAGCTGTGCGGCAGGCCTAGAAGAGCATCTGGTCACTATAGAAACTGACTGGAGAATGGAGGAAGGAGGTTTGCCAGTTTAAAAAAAAAAAGGAGGGGGATTTCACCATAAAATATAAAATATAACTAGAGTACAGAAAAAATAAGGCTATGATAAAGGCAGATTATGCTATAACAAAAGAAAGGCAATTAGAAACTCACTGAAATTTTTTTTAAAAAGAAAGAAAGGAAAAGACAAGTAGCATTAAAAAAGATAGATTTTAAATATGAAATAAGTTTATATATACCCTGACTATAAGCAACTATAAAAATATAAGAAAAGAAGATCCAGTTGTTATTAATGTTGACATCTTGAGAGGCCACGGTCATTACCCTGCCCTGGCGAGAAGAAAATGTAATCCTAACATACAAATTGGCTCTGCACTAAATAATATTCATAGAATTGTATTTTAGGGGGGTACTGAAATTAGAAATGTCCTTCATCTTAGGTGAGAATTAGCTTTGATATGTTTGGTCTCAAGACATAAATTTCAGGATCCTAAGGGAAAGACTGGCCAAAAGTGCTGCACTTTCCCTCTATTTTCTATAAACATAGCTCCCAATAATACCCAGAGGTTCTCCCTGCAACGGTCTCCCTAAAGGTGAGAGTCCTTTTCATTATTTGAACTGTCGAGCGCTCCAAAACTAGCTCAGTTTCCTTGGACTTGGGGGACAGATGGCAGAAGAAATGTCCACTTCCTACAGCTGAACATAATTAGGTAAGTATTCCAAAAGACAAGTTCTGTATATTGACTGCTCAGGGGAGAGATTGTGGCCCACGGTAATTTCAAATCATAATTCTGTTACTTCATTAGGGATCCTAAAGGCTAGGTTTTAAATTATTATTCTTCAATAGAAATATTAAAAAGCAAGCAAGCATGATTTCTAAATACAAGAGACTTTTTATAGAGAATTTACAAACATCACAGGTTCTTTTCCCTATTGGCAGAAATATGGTCTAGCTTCTGGGAAGGGATAAATCTTTGCAGGAATGTGCTAAATAACAAGGGACAATTGTTGAGGTCTGTTAATTCTACTTACTTCTCATTACAAAGGGAAAATAACTGTAAGCTGCAGTAATGTGTCTCAGGTTCATAAGGAAGATCTTCCTTTATAGAAGAATTAACAAGTCATAATAATATAATACTACTTACAGATTTCATCTTTTAGATTCAGCTTAAGAGATTTGGTTGTGTAATAGGACAAAATACAAATGTTACCAACTTTGCTAATATAAAATAAAAGTGTAGCCAACAGAATGTGGGAAGTAGATGAGAGAGAAAAACAGGTAGAAAAAGGAACATATGTTCTAATGCCCCTTCTTAAGAAGGGGAGAATCAAGAAAGACTGTCAGGCTGGGTACGGTAGCTCATGCCTATAATCCTAGCACTTTGGGTAGGCCTAGTAGGGAGGATCACTTGAGGCCAGGAGTTCAAGACCAGCCTGGGCAACATCTCGAGACCTTGTTTCTACAAAAAATTAAAAAATGAGCCGGGTATGGGAGGTTGGGGTAGGAGCATCGCTTGAGCCCAGGAGTTCAAGGGCATGATAAGCTATGAAGATGCCACTGCACTCTAGCCCAGGCAACAGAGCAAGACCCTGTCTCAAGAAAAACAAAAGGACTTTCAAAAGTGGATAAAATACAAAAGAGTTATTAAATGAAGTTACTAAGTTAAGCAAGTGAAGTAAAATTAAAATTATGCTGTCAAACACTGAAAGAGAGATAAATGAGAAGGTCTTAATTTAAGAAAGCTGAATACTCATTTTTTAAAGTACCAAGTAAGTAGTTATTATCTGAATTTGATAAATCAAGAAGCAGAGGTAGATTATTTAGAGCAGTGGTCTCCAAATTTTTTTGATGGTATAACCCTTTCAGGAAAATATTTCTAAGCACAAATCTCTAAAATAAATATATTTACTTACTTATATTCTATGTAAACTTATGACTGTACTAATCTATTACATGTATATTGTAACTTATACAAAAATAGAAATAAAAGTATGTAAGAACAATTTTGAATGGATTTTTCAAGGGAGGAATGCTTATAATAATATGCCAAAATATAGAAAATCATCAGTTCTTCCTACAAACATTTTAAGATATTTAAAAATATATAAGATGGGCAAATGATCTGAATAGACATTTTCCAAAAGAAGACATACAAATGGCCAACAAGTATAAGAAAAAATGCTCAATATCACTATCATCAGGGAAATGCAAATCAAAACCATAATGATACATCATCTCACCATAGTCTGAATGGCTATTATCAAAAAGACAAAAAAATAACAAATACTGGCAAGGGTGCAGATGCAGAGACAAGGGAACTCATTCTCTGTTGGTGGGAATGTAAATTAGCACAGCAATTACGAAAAACAACACGGAGTTTCCTCAAAAAACTAAAAATAGAACTACCATATGACCCAGCAATCCCACTACTGGGTATATATGCAAAGGAAAGGAAATTTGTATGTGGAAGAGATATCTGCACTCCAGTGTTTACTGCAGCACTATTCACGACAGCCAAGACATGGAATCAACCTATGTGTCTATCAACAAATGAACGGACAAAGGAAACATGGTGTATATACATAATGGAATACCATTCGGCTGTAAAAAAAAAAAAAAAGAATGAAATCCTGACATTTGTGACAACATGGATGAGCCTGGAGGATATTACGTTATGTGAAATAACCCAGGCACAGAAATATAAATACCACATGATCTCACTTATATGTGGAGGCTAGCTAAAGAAGTTGAGCACACAGAAGGAGAGAATAGAATAGTGGTTACTAGAGGTGGGGAAGAGTAGGGTAGAGAGAGGACAGCCAAAGATTGGTTAACAGATACGAACATACAGCTAGATACGAGGAATAAGCTCTAGTGCTCTATAGCACTGTAGGGTGACCATAGTTAACAATAATTTATTGTATATTTTCAAATAGCTAGAAGAGAGGATTTTGAATGTTCCCAACATAGAGAAATGATAAATGATTGAGGCAGGTGTGCTAATTACCCTGACTTAATCATTATACATTGTATACAAGTATCAAAATATCACACTCTACTCCATAAATATGTATAATTATCATATCAACTTTAAAAATTTTTTTAAAAGGTAAATAATTTCATTTGCTAAAAAGGAGGAGGCAAATAAGAACCAAAGATTTGACCATTCATCTTACCCACTTCTCTACCCTCCTACCCCAAATCCCCAAATTAGAATCTTATCTTCCCCCAGGAAGTATTCAGGGAACTTATAAAAAATTAATAAAATATACTTTCCCAAAAGAAGTATATAAGAATAAATAAAATTTGAGGCAATTTCTTCCAGTACCCAAATTAAGCATCTTAAGCACCTCTCAGCAGACGTATACTTCCCTTTTGGAGACACAGCTCTAGAAGTTAGAGGCATAGCCACCAGGAAATCCAAAAATATAAATGGTTAAAGAGAGGCACCTTTAGAGAGTAAAGCAGGGAGAAGTGGAAGGAGAGGTTTATGGTTTGTATCATAAGCTCATCTGTGCTATTTTACTTATTGTGTACACATATTCTTTCATGTAAGGAATTAGTTTATCTAATCAGCACCATAAAACTCTGTATCTCTTCAAGCGTTTATGCTGATCATTCAACAAACATTTACTGACCATCTGCTTTGGACTGGGCACAAAGGACAGAGAGAGAAAACTGACATTTCAATTCTTAAGGAGATCACAGTCTGGGGTGGAAGAAAGATATGAAATCCATGATGACATTTCAGTGACCTAAGTGCTTTAAGAGAAGCATATGCAGGCTGTGACACACTCACAGTCTGGCACAGAAAAGGCACAGTAATACTGCGTGGGATGTTAGGCAGGGATTGCTGAACAGTCACTTCCTCTTTGAGTTGAGACTTAAAGGACAAGTGGAGAAGAGAATAAACCAGATGAACAGGTATGCGAGGCAAATGGGGAAAGGGCATTCTAGGGCAAAAAGGAAAAAGGTTGGGGAGACAAGCTGACATATGAGAGACGACAACATGTTGTGTCTCGGAAACTGGAAGTTTTTAAGGATTACTAGAGCAAATGGTATATGAGGTATTAGTGGCAGGAATAGAAGGAAAAAATAGGAAGGGGTGGCTGGGCACGGTGGCTCACGTCTGTAATCTCAGCACTTTGGGAAGCCGAGATGGGAGGATCACTGCAGCCAGGAGTTCCAGATCAGCCTGGGCAACGTAGGAGAGGCCATTTCTACAAAAAACTTAAAAATTAGTCGGGCATGGTGGTGCACACCTGTAGTCCCAGTTACTTAAGAGGCTGAGGCAGGAGGATCACTTGGGCCCAGGAGTGTGAGGCTGTGGAGAGCTATGATCCTGACACTGTACCCCAGCCTGGGCAACACAGCAAGACCTTATCTCAAGAAAAACAAACAAACATAAAAGATAGGAAAGGGCCATGTTCAGAACTGTGCATGATCTCCTAAAGGCAATGGGAAACCACTGAAGGATTTTACCAGCAAGAAGAGAGATACGATCAGATTTGTCCTTTGGGGAAGATTACTCTGGAAGCACTGTGGAAAATGGATCTCCGAGGGGTAGAGTAGGCTGTTACAGTGGGCCTAATGACTGAATCACAATATCAGCAGAAGAATGAAGAAGAGATGATGCATTCAAAAGTTATTTGCGGAGGCCAAGGCAGGAGGATCGCTTGAGGTCAGGAGTTCAAGACCAGCCTGAGCAAGAGTGAGACCCCATCTCTACAAAAAACAGAAAAATTAGCCAGGCATGGTGACATATACTTGTAGTCCTAGCTACTTGGGAGGCTGACATAGGAGGATCCCTTGTGCCCAGGAGTTTGAGGTTGCAGTCAGCTATGATGATGCCACGGCACTCTAGCCTGGATGATAGAGTAAAACTCTGTATCAAACAAACAACAAAAAAAGTTATTAGGCAGATGTACTCTCTAGGACTTGCATGAGGGTAAGGAAAGAGGGAAAGTCTAGACGAACTTGGATATATTTCTCTCTTGGGTAACTGGAGACTACCACTAACTGAAAGAGGGAAAGAAGTAAATGTGGTGGGTAGGAATTTAGGTTTGGAAATGTTAAATATGAAGTGCTATCTAAAGGTGGATATTAAGCAGACAGAAATGCAGAACTGAAATGCTGGGTAAGAGGTGTGGACTGGTAATACAGAGCTGAGACCCATTAGTAAATGGGTTGCAGTGGAAGCCATGGGAAGGGATACAATTACCCAAGGAGACTGTACAAATGAGAAATAGGAGAAGGCTGGAGTCCTAGGGAAAACAGAAAGCAAAGGAAGATGATACTACAAACAAAAGTGTGGGAGTATCAGAGTAGGAATGAAGGAAGGTGTGGTAAATGAGAATAAACAGTAAGAGAATGTGACAGAGGCTGGGCGTAGTGGTGCATGCCTGTGATCCTAACATTCTGGGAGGCCAACGTAGGAGGATCGCTTGAGCTTAGGAGTTTGAGACCAGCCTGAGCAAGAGTGAAACCCCATCTCTACTAAAAGTAGTAAAAATTAGCCAGGCATGGTGGCAGGTGCCTGTTGTCTGAGTTACTTGGGAAGCTGAGGCTACCGGAGTTCAATATCTTACAGTGATTACAGATATTTTTTAATACATGTAAAATATGTATACTATATTACATAATTTTGCAAATCCTGAGTATCTCTGGATCTCTCTGTACAGATCTTTGTTGCTGCACAACAAGGTGCATATAATTGTTAACACGCTGTACATATCTCAGAATAAAAGACAAGACCAGAGTAATAAAAAGGCCCTGCCTGCATTGGACCCAAATTTAGTTCTACTGTGTTAGGTATGATTGAAAATGTTGTAATCTAGCACATTAAAACAAAACTAAGCACTGTCTTCGTTATGGGGTAAAGAACAATTTTAATTAATTATAATAATAAACAGAAAGAAATAGGTTACATTATAAAGATTCTTAGTGTTCATAAACTGATATTTTCCCACTCTTACTTTAGTTTGTGTAAGGGTACAAAAGATTTAAGAATAGTGTCTATTGTAAAAACAAGTATTTCCAAATGTGATCAGCAGGTATTTGTATTTTCTCCCCCTTAATAAATATCCAAGACTCTTTTTATAGTTATTGCCAGATGGATTAACACAATATAGCTCTCTTATAAAATCTCTTCTTTGGTGCCACTTTTAATCCTAATACTAATAGGAAAGAAATATTTTGGGAAATCATTAATTTCTTTTTTACTATTAGAATTCAGTTATATCTTTCTGTGGTAGGCAGAATTCTAAAGACGTCCCCCAGGATTCCCACCTCCTAGTTGTTCAAACACTAATCTAGGTACTGCTGTGAAGGTACTTTGCAGATAGAATTAAAGTTACTAATCAGATGTGTTTAAAATAGAGAGATTATCATGGATTATCCAGATGGGCCGGAGGTAATCACATGAGCCCTTAAAAGCAAAAGAGGAAGGCAAACGAGTCAGTGAGATGAGGCAGAAGAGGAAGTTAAGAGATATGTGAAGCAAAGGACTCCACCCACTGTTGCTGGCTTTGAAAATGGAGAAAGGAAGCCATGAACCACAAAATGTAGGTGGCCTCTACAGGCTGGGGCCAACCCCCAGTCAGCAACCAGCAAGGAAATGGAGATTCAGTCCTGCAATTGCATGGAACTGAATTCTGACAACAACCTGAAAAAGCCTGGAAGCCAAGTCATTCTCAGAGCTCTAGAAAGAAACTCAGCCCTTGTGACATTTTGATTTCAACCTTGTGAAACCTGGAGCAGAAACAGCTGAGTCACACTGTGCCTAGATTTCTAACTTACAAAACTGTGAGATGAGGGTACAAATAAATGGGCGTTGTTTTAAGCTATTAAATTTGTAATAATTTGTTACAGGAGCACTGAAACTAACACCCTTTGTTTAATCACTGACTTCAGATGTGCTCTGCTGCATCTCATTTTTCTGTCCCTTAATGGAACTTTGAACAGAGTTCCTACATTTCCAGTCATACTCAGTTATTATGAAATCCAGCCTAACTTATTTTCCCCCAACTTATTTTGAAAATGTTTAAACCTACAGAAAATTTAAAATAATATAATGAATACTGTTATACCTTTTACCTATATTCATCGATTGCTAACATTGTTCTACATTTACTTGCTTTCTCGCTCTTCCTAAATGTGCATACATATTTCTCCCTCACCCTCTCCCTCTTTCTCCTTTTCTGTATCAGGGGTTCTAAACTGGGGATAATTTTGTCCCCCAGAGGATATATGACAATGTCTGGGGACATTTTTGATTGACTGACACTCTTGAGGGTGGTGCTACTGGCATCTAGTGGATAGAGCCCAGGGATGCTGCTAAACATCCTACAATGCAGAGTCCTACACAACAAAGCATTACCCAGCCAAATGTCAATAATGCTGAGGTTAAGAATCCCTGCTTGGCCAGGCATGGGGGCTCACGCCTATAATCCTAGCACTCTGGGAGGCTGAGGCAAGAGGATCCTTTGAGCTCAGGAGTTCAAGACCAGCCTGAGCAAGAGTGAGACCCAGTCTCTATTAAAAATAGAAAAATTAGCTGGGCATCATGGTGCACACCTGGTAGTCCCAGCTACTCAGGAGGCTGAGGCAGGAGGATTGCTTGAGCCCAGGAGTTTGAGGTTGCTATGAGCTAGGCTGAC